>PIJE02005353.1:8844-11344 GCA_002895965.2 Coryphaenoides rupestris | reverse complement strand
TGCGCGGTCAGGAAGTACAAAGCCATGGGGGGCATCGTGCTGACGGCCAGCAGCCATCCGGGGGGTCCCCACGGGGACTTTGGCGTCAAGTTTAACTCGGCCAACGGAGGTACGGTAACCGGAGAGCAGGAAGCCGGCCTGGCGCGGGGCCAGGTGCAAAATAGACTCACGAGGGACCGCAGAGACACACACACACACACACACACACACACACACACACACACACACACACACACACACACACACACACACACACACACACACACACACACACACACACACACACACACACACACACACACACACACACACACAGCACACACACACACACACACACACACACACACACACACACACATGCAGAGACACACACACACACACACACATACAGAGACACACACACACACACACACACACACACACACAGACACACACACACACACACACACACACACACACATACACACACGCAGAGACACACACACACACACACACAGAGACGCACACACACACACACACACACACACACATGCATATAGCGAGACACACACAAACACACACACAGAGACAGAGACACACACACACACACGGAAGCAGGATACTGGAGACAGTTGGAGCCCAGGGGCCTTAGTCATTCAACTGTAACATTTTAAAAGGTTTGCAAGCAGAATGTAAAGATTAGTGTCAACTTAAATAAATGAGATAAATGAACATAAATAATACATGAGCATAATTATAATTGTGCCTCGAAAGATATTGAGCAGATATTTTTATATTTTATTCAGTGACTTAAAGTGCATTTTTGAGTCATGGCATTAAGGAGCAGGTCAGGTAGGGGTTAGGAGCGTCTTGCCGAAGGGCACTTATGAGACTGTAGATATTGGGCAATCGAACCCACAACCTTTCGTCTTGGGTGTCAATCACCCTAACCCCTATTAGAGTGAGTGAGAGATGTGTCTTGCTCTAGTTCCCATGCGGGTGCGTCACAAATACCTTGGTATGATTACGACTGCGGTTTAATAAATAATAATTGCGGTAGAGTCTGGGCCAGGTGATGCCAATTAATCCAGCCGCCAAACACACACACACTCCCACGATAATAAGAATTAATAATAATAATAATAAAACGTGAGAAACCCGTAACACCGTGTGTTGCAGGGCCCGCCCAGGAGGTGGTCACCAACAAGATCTTCCAGATCAGCAGGACCCTGGAGGAGTTCACTATCTGCCCCGGTCTCCGGGTGGACCTGGGCACCCTGGGGAGGCAGGAGTTTGACCTGGAGAACAAGTTCAAACCCTTCACAGGTGAAGCCCACCGGACACACAACCAACCAGGACAACAAGACAACACGAATATGTGAATGACTAATCGTTGAATGATTATTAACTTAGATTATTAGTTATAGTAGGATCATTAACAGAGTTCTTCATACTTCTAAAAGCAGAAGATCGATTCTTTGGTTGTTGGTCGGCTGGTAGGCTGATCTATCCAGCATACTGCTCGGTGGACACTCCCAATTGTGAAACCGTTTTTTTAAACCGCTTGGAATGGCCAATCACACCCACGCCTGGTGGTGTAATCAGAGCCCTTTTAACAATGTATTGTGTAACGAAGGTAGGTGGGGCGGTGTAGGCCAGGTGGGTGCTCCGGACAGCAATGGCAGACAGATTGTGACCAGTTAGACCATTTATTGAGCACGGGTCCAAAGGTACAGGTCTCCAACACACAAGGACGGATTAATATAAAATAAATGCATAATATAATGATAAAGCAGCTGACGTCCGTGCACCTCACTCCCCTTCACCACTGTGGAGAGACCGCTGCTCTCCACTAGTTATCCCGTCGGAAGTGACGCAAGCCAAACCTAACTAGACAAGCGCTGTACAACAAGAGGTGCGCCCCTAGTGGCGATATTCAATGTCTGACCGTTACAATTGATTTCTGTATTTTTGTAATATTATATTTTTCTCTATTGCTCTATCTATTTCTCTTTTGTTCTCTTTTATTTTCTCTATCTACGGTTACCAGGTAAGGGTAATTGGGTGGAAAAAAAGTACACGTGTCTTCCGAGGCGAGCGGCCATCTTGTCTCGCCGCACGTATGTTCTGCTTAATTGGGCCTCATGACACTCATTAGCGCCGGGCTCCCCGCATTAGGGCCCCTGTTACACCACAATAACCCTGTTGTTTTATACCCTGGAGGCTGCATGTCTTAACCGCATGGGGATAACCAGCCGTAGCATCATTAAGGTAGGCAGAGAGGAGAGAGGGGAGAGAGGGGGGAGAGAGAGAGAGAGAGAGAGAGAGAGAGAGAGAGAGAGAGAGAGAGAGAGACAGAGAGAGAGACAGAGAGACAGAGAGAGAGAGAGAGAGAGAGAGAGAGAGAGAGAGAGAGAGAGAGAGAGAGAGAGAGAGAGAGAGAGAGAGAGAGAGAGAGAAGAGATAAGAAGAGACAGAAAATAGTAGGTGGATAAATGGAGCGGTCCCTCTTTGGGCCCGC
>PIJE02005352.1:10000-17531 GCA_002895965.2 Coryphaenoides rupestris | reverse complement strand
CAAGCACTTGGAGGTGGATACGGGAAGGCATGTGTTTGAAGCACATTCCAGTATACGATTATTACAATTGGCATATTCTGTGTTTTTCTTTTCATTTGGAGATTAAAAAAGCAAAGCTATTTATGGGAAACTGACAAATGAGGCATAATTGTAGCTGAGTCTTACACAATCTGCCATACAAGAATAGTTCAAAGAAAGTACACCACTAAGATGTGTAGACTCAGGCTTACGTAAACCCAGTGTCTCAAGTGATGGATGATGTAATAACACTGAACATGTCAGGGTGACCATTTTCACAGCCCCATGGGGTCGATCCTGAACGTGTGTCGAGGCTATTTCACCTTTTTAATGAATGAAGTGGTGTTATAGCCTAAGTATGGATCGGGGGAGGGGGGGGGCACCTTTACCTGTTGCAGGACGCCTTCCATTCGGCCGTGCAGACTTGCGCTCTCCCGGGCCGTCTCCTCACTCCGGGCGACGACCTGCTGGATCTCCTCCTGGGCCCGTTGGAGATAAAACGCCGCGAAGCCCCCCGCGGCGACCAGCGCGACGTACAGCAACGCAAGGATCAGGTTGAAGCATCCGCCGCCTCCTCCACCTCCACCTCCACCTCCACCTCTACCTCCACCTCCAGCACTCTTTCCAGGCGCCGGAGCGACCGCGGCTCCTCCGGCACCAGGGGCTCCATCGTCACTAACTTTCTGCTGCTTCGTCGGCGCGTCGGCCGCAGGAGTGGACGCGCTGGTCTTCTCACCGGAGCTCGCCTTGTTTCTGCTTTTCGCCGTCATGCTGCCGGGGGATGGAAAAGGTGACCCGACCGCCGTGAGGGACTGGGAGTTAAAAGGGACAAGGAGGAACCAGTGCGCTATAGTCGACCCCCCCCCCCCCCTGGATGTACATTCAACGTATCAGGGAGCGAGTCGTGTCTTTCCCGGGGGCTGATTCCAAGAGGCAAGGGGGTTGGGGTGTGTGTACGCGTGTGTGTGTGTGTGTGTGTGTGTGTGTGTGTGTGTGTGTGTGTTAAAACACATTATAGACACTATAGGGTGGTAGTAGTTGTTGACCCCTGCCAGAGTTGTACACGTACAGTATGTGACTTGTCTAGTTTTCCATCACTTTTGTCACACTGGGAGAGCAATACATTTAATTTAATTGCATTCAGGGTTCAGGCCTGCTACAGCATCCGAGACGCCTGTGGCTGTACATTTTGTACACACATTGTTTTTGTTATGCAACTTTTAATGGGAGTTTCCAAGAAGTTTTGTTTTTTTTAAGTCTTTTGCCCTTTTCCTTGTTTTTTATTTTATATGTATTTTTTATTTTGTGTGTGTTTTTCATCCACATCACCAACGCTGGACGGATTAATTCCTGCGATTCCTGCATTTCTGAGCGAATGAGAAGAACAAGTTTAGGGAGGGAGCGACTGTTCCTCTGTGTGTGTGTGTGTGTGTGTCGCCCCTCCCTTCATACGTGGCAGCATGGAGTCAGCTGGAGGCTTCCTCTCCATGAAGCCCATCAACCATTTCTCCACACACTTGCTGACTCGACTCGACCAAAAAAACCTCCTTGGTTTATTAAATGAACATCTCCTTGTTAAACAGCAGAGGCCTATTCGTGTTCAGCAGGCTGTAGAAAGTCCATACTTTATTATGTTATGTTAAGTTCCTCTGACAAGTCTATCTCTAATGTGTGAAATGGGGTCCTAATCAATCACATGAAATTACATTGCCTTGTTGGCAATGTAATTGTTTTCTTTTTTTGGAATTTAAAATAACTACCCTAGATTTATTGTCAATTTGTTTTTTGTTTTTTTTACTACGTTTAATGTATGCCTAATGATATAAGGGATCCACATGCATGCTAAGTAAATTCATAAATTTTCGTTTCCTTTACAAAAGAATCCGTCCTGCACCGGAATTTGTCCCAGCGTTTGCATGAACAGTTCCTTGATTTGAACACTAGATGTCGCTGCAGTACAGTTTATGACGACAACTTTAGGACCAAATCATCACAATGACAACCGAAGACATTAAACTGATAATATGCAGACTATTGGACAGCATGCCGTATGTAGTGCCTGCGTTTTTTGTTCATTTATGAAAACTTAATCCCAGATGGAAAATGAGTTGTGACCGAATAACAGATACAACTAGAATAGAGGAAGAATAAAACAAAACACAATGCAACACAAAGAAATCCATGGAAAATATGTCTCTATAGTCTATATGTATTGACATTAGTGGAGCTGTATAAACAAAAGGATTAACGTCGCCCGGAACCGGTGACGAGGTGAACGAGTCAATCTTTCTCTTCTATTTCTATTTTCCACCGGAGAGGCGCGGCATTGTAAGCCCCGCCCACAAATCTGAACGTTCGCGTCCTGGCCCCGCCCAGAACCCGCCCAGGACGCCTGCCAGGTGCTGTGTGTGTGTGTGTGTGTGTGTGTGTATGTATGTGTGTGTGTGTGTTGACGGCCACAGCTCCACATTAAAGGTGCATTCATCATGGCTCGTGGGAACTAGCGAGCTGTCTCTTTCGTTGGGGACCTGGATTTCCCGCCTCCCTGTTTTTTATTTGATCATACTTTAGGTACAAGCGGACGCAGCCGGCTCATTAAAATGAAGATTGATTCAAGGATGACACTTTAAGGTGGCGTAATAATAATAATAATAATAACAACACCACCCACCCACCGCCACCACCACCACCACCGCCTAGCTAGCGAGCTACTGACTGCTCGCTAGCGCTGACGTGAGACGGCTTCGGATTCGGCCGTCTTGAACCCAAGTCGTCCGTCCGTGTGTGTGTGTGTGTGTGTGTGTGTGTGTGTGTTGCCAATGGCCGGGCTGATAAAGAAGCAGATCCTGAAGCATCTATCCAGGTCAGTGGTGGTCGACGGCAGAGGCGCTAAGCCGCTATCTTCGGAAGCTAGTGGGGGCTAATCTGCTGTCTGTCTAGTCTGTGTCTGTCTGTCTGTCTAGATTGACTCATTCATCCACCACACACACACACACACACACACACACACACTCAGTTGATTCCTATGAGTCATTTGAGTCGTCCACACATTTTTGCCACGTATGACGGCCACTCCACTCCACTCCACTCCACTCCAGTACCACTTGATCTTTTCCCATTATAACCACAGCCACACGACGTGACGGCAGGGCTCAGCAGTCACAACGTAAACCCGGCGTCGCTGTGTTTCCAGCCCGAGATATCCGATCCGTTTACCTTTTGATCTCACACACACACACACACACACACACACACACACACACACCAACACACACACACACACATGACTCTGCTCCCACTTGCATTATTTATGTGTGTTTCCAAGGCACGTCTTAAAGCAGTACCGTGTGACGCCTTTATTTGATGCATTTGATTGAACCCCCCCCCCCCTGTAAGGCAACTCGTAGTCTTAATTGCTCGAAAGCCATTGCAGTCAATTTGTCAATGACAGTTATCTACAGCATTTGCATGAAGTACGAGTGAATGGACCCTTATATGTATATTGTCCTCCAAATCCTGCTTTCTATGTGTATGGGCCACTGCTATGTGTACGTATGGTTTGTGCATCTATTGTCTGTGTACTGTACAGATACGGTGTCCTGTCCATGCCCCCCCCCCCCCCCCCACCCAGTGTTGACGTCACTATCAACAATGACGACACAGGAAATGAATCCTAGGGTGATGTCATGTGGCTGAGGAGGCTTGTCATCAGATCTTATTGGCCGGCTCACATTGGGTGGCTTGTGTGGCAGCTGACCAATCGGAGCGGGTTCTGCTCAGCGATGAATTGGTGACATCACGGCTGGTGTTTCAGAAAGCCCCCCCTGGCACAGCCAACAATGTCTTCCTCTCATGGGTTTACGATGAACTACTATTCATCGGGTGACGTTTAACAACCTTTGACTTGCAGTGGATTCCCGATAGGGATGAAGGAGCAAGGAGCAGACATTGGGTGTCAAACTTGCTACCCTTTTCCCCCAGGATTAACTAACACCACTAGTAGGGCTGAACAATGAATAGATCGAAATTGCAATGTGTGCAAAGTGCAATATTCAAATCATTTTTTGCTCATGGTAAAATATTTAAATGTATGACACTATTATAAATGAAGTGCTGTATTGCTGCACAGATGAGAAAAACTTTGTTTAACGCAGACCCCAACAAATGTCACTTAAGATGGACATTTTGATGCAAAAAAATGATAATCTCCCACAATAGTGGAATCATCGCAATCCCAATATCTGTCAAAATAACAACGATGTTGAGCTGTGAGGTACCAGCTGCCATATTGCTTATATGTCAACACACACTGGAGGACGCATCCAGATACTGCCGGTGACCGGGGGGCCTCTGCTTGCCCCTGAGTCGTCTCCGAGCTAGCAACCACGCCTAGCAACCACGACTTTTACTGTTACTTTTACCGTTTTCTTTTGCAGGGATTTTGCCATTTTAATGCCCGGGCTCCCCACATGCAGAAGTTCCACCAAAACAAGCCCCCCCTCCCCTCCCTCTCCATCACTATTTTCCTGGGCTTAACGCCGGCCAAGACAGCTGTGATTGGTTTAAAGAAATACAAACAAGACAAGCAAGCATTTTTTCCCCCCTATCCCAGAATGATAACGGGCTTAGCCAGACCATTCTCCATCTCTAAAACCAACTGTGGAGAAGGTAGGTCTGTCTGTGGCTATGCGAGACCGGCCTCAGAGTGGCAGGGTAGCCCAGCCTGACGCATGGGGCCTGACACCCTTTCACCAGTTAGCTGTTGAGTTAGCAGTTGTTCTTCTTACCTGGCCTGCCCCTGTGCAATGGAGCATATGTCCGGTTTGATTCATTTTGGGCCAGATGCCTAACCCTTACTTACCTGTTCGCGAATTACGTGCATCTAAAAACACTGTTGGATAAAAGAGCTAAATAATCATGGAAGTGGAAAAGCAATGTCCTTAGCTTGTCTCCATTTTGCTTCATAACCAGTAAGGTCCTCCCATCTTGGTGTGTTTATAATCCAAATTAATCTGTAATAATTGTAGTAATATAAGTAATTATGGTGGTGTCATTGTCACACGTGGGCATATATTCACAAGATTCCAATACCTGCACTAATCCAATCATTTGAGTCAGTTGTAGTTCTCTCCCTCGGGCAGAGAGAGAGAGAGAGAGAGAGGTGTGTGTGTGTGTGTGTGTGTGTGTGTGTGTGTGTGTGTGTGTGTGTGTGTGTGTGTGTGTGTGTGTGTGTGTGTGTGTGTGTGTGTGTGTGTGTGTGTGTGTGTGTGTGTGTGTGTGTGTGTGTGTGTGTGTGTGTCTAATAGGGGCATGTGGATTGTGTGTGATATGTTGTGTGTTGTCTATGTTATTAGTGGGAATGATAATTTTTGCATCCATTTGATATTTTCACTGAAAAACTATGATGTGATGTTTTCTTAGGTCTAAGGAAAGAATTTGTCATCCAGGGCATCTCTGCAGCATAACCTGACTTCATTACGGTACATTTATAGTGTTGTAAATGTGCATTTCATTTGCAAATACAATGTAGGTTTACATTTACAACAACGTTAACAAATTGCAGCTCCTGCGATTTGGATATTGCACAAGGCCATATGATGATTTCCATAATATTTAAATTCGTTGTTCAGCCCTACTGAGAACCTGTTCATCTGTAACCTGTCAGTGCCCCAACATTAAGCTAGTTCACCCGAGGCAAAGTTTGACACACATTCAAACTCGAATTCCCGTTGGTTACCCTATAACCCATCTCCTTCACCCCGGGGAAATGATGTCGTCAATGAGAGGAAAGTCCCTGAGCCATGGTTTTTACCCCTGTCAAGATAACATCACACGTAATAATGAATGAATGTCGGCTGTTGGCTGAATGTGGGTGCTTATAGCAGAAAATAATGCAAATCACAGACCAGATGAGGATTCAAAAATGTAAACTGGGAAGGAATCCTTCAAGTGACTGGAATAAGCAGGCAATGTATCCATGTCTTTAACATAGGAACTGTATAGAATAACACAAAAATAAAATGTAATATTTATATGTACAAAAAATGTGCTCGCAAAGAGTCAATATCGGTCAGTCTGCGAGATACAAGTCTTTAGTTGCATAGCCTAACTCATCCAGTGGACGTGCTGGCTAGGGCTGACAAAAATAATCATTGTGATTATTTTGCACAATATTGTGATTATTCATTGAGTTCAGTTTATCGGTTCAATTTGCCAGCCTGGACACATTTCTTCGTGTCATAGGCCTATATTAACGCAGTAGTGAACCACTCAGATTTTAGCATCCCTAACAGCAATGCCTGTGATTCATTAGAGTGCTTACTGTATATCGCTGAGTTGTAATTAGATTTAATGGGCAGACGGATCAGATGCATCGAGTTGTTTTATTTTAACATTAGCCACAAATATAATGCTTTTAAATTGCGAGCATTGACGATTAGCTACTGGCAGAGGATAAAAATGTAGATTTTTTTTTTTGATTTAATACGTCATTAATTGTGCAGCGCTACTGGGTAAGTTAATGTAGACCGACGACATTTACTGGCCACAACTCTGACACAACAGGCTTGTGTGTCGAGTGCCAGAAGCACACAATGTAGTCCGAGAACGGGGGCCATTAGCCGCTTCCTCTACAGCGAGCCGCTACCGCATGCGATATCACGCCAGGCGATCTCTCCTGTCAGAACCGGCACTGCAGTGGCGGTGAGTCGGGCCCGTTGGACCTTTCACACTCTGCTGATGTCTGGACTGCGTCACTTTCCATTACAAACTCGGGTGTTTTTTTTGTTGTTCTTTGTCGCGGGTTTTATCGACGATCGTGAGCGACCTAGTTGACGTCAGGTTATCCGTTGTACCGGGTCGGTTGACTGGAGGTAGAGGCAGGCGGATGAGGCAAAACCAACCTGCTCAGAGCTGAGCGGTTATCACCTCATCTCCAGAATGAGCCAGCCAGTGTTGAGAGGAGAGGGCCGCCTGCAGTCAGTAGTGGGGTTTTTAAATTGGGGCGGCAGTAGCTCAGGAGGTAAGAGCGTTTGTCTGGCAACAGGAAGGTTGCTGGTTCGATCCCCGGGCTCCGCCTCCTCCTAGCTAAGTGTGGAGGTGTCCCTGAGCAAGACACCACCTAACCCTAACTGCTCCTGACGTGTTGGTTGTTACCTTGCATGGTTGACACCGCCGTCGGTGTATGAATGGGTGAATGTGAGGCAATACTGTAAGCGCTTTGGATAAAAGCGCGATATAAATGCAATCCATTTACAATTGACCATAAATTAAAAGTTGAACCCGGGTGAGGGTTGACATATGTACTACAACTCGAAGCACATGACCTATCTCTCTTTCTCATACACTGTCTAGTGTATGAGTTCTCCACTTTAGTTTTGAGTCCATTGATTGGCCTGCTGCGGCCTCCTGTGTTCCATTGCTTTAGCCTTGGAGGACTAACCAACTAAATCTAGTGCTGTTCATTCACTTTGTACTCAGGAAACAGACAACAAAAGGTTTGCAGGTAACGTGT
>PIJE02005352.1:0-7500 GCA_002895965.2 Coryphaenoides rupestris | reverse complement strand
CATATTTCTGGCCCCGGCGACATTCCGAGTGGAGCGCCCACAGAAATACTCTGTATTGCAACTCTTCCTACTCTCTCTACTTCTCTCGGTCTCGCTCTATCTCTCTCTGTCTCTTGTTTTGTGTATGTGTCTCTCTCTCTCTCTCAAAGTCCTCTCTCTCTCTCTCTCTCTCTCTCAGGCTGGTTCGCCTGAGTCACGCAGCCTTTCTCGTCCGTCCGTCCGTCCCCCCCTCCCAAGCAGTGGAACCATGTCTGTCTGCCCGTCCTTGTCTACCTGTCTGTCAGTTCTTCCTGTCTTTCTGTCAGGTGGTCCTGCCTGCCTGTCTGTCTGTCTTTCTTTGTCTGTCCTGTCCCTGTCTACCTGTCAGACAACAGTTGTTTCTGTCTGTCTATCTATCATTCTGTCGGTTGGTCCTGCCTGCCTGCCTGTCTGTCTGTCTGTTTGTCCTACTCGTCTGTCTTTCTGTCTGTCTTTGTCTGTCTGTTGGTCCTACTCGTCGGTCTGTCTGTCTTTGTCTGTCCTGTCTCTCTACCCGTCTGTCCGTTGGTCCTACCGGCGTATCTTTGTCAGTTGCTCCTACCGGCCGGCCTGTCGGTCTGTCTTTGTCTGTCCTGTCTGTCTGTGTGTCCTACCCGCCTGTCTGTCTGTCTTTTTCCATCCTATCCGTCTACCTGTCTGTCTGTTGGTCCAACGCGCCTGTCTGTCCTGACTGTCTACCTGCCTGTCTGTCGGTTGATCCTACCTGTCTATCTGTCTGTCCTGTCGGTTGGTCCTATACCTGCCTGCCTGTCTATATGTCTTTGTCTGTCTGTCGGCTGGTCCTACCTGCCTGTCTACCTGTCTGTCTGTCAGCGCCTGTATTCAAAGCCTCTGGGATCAACAGGCCCGGGATGTTCCCACCTTAACGAGCTCACCGGCCGTCTCCGCTGTCGAACCCGAGCGGAACTGTTGTCGTCAGCGGCGCCGTGGCAACCGATCAAAGCCCTGTATTGATATTGATCCGCCACGCCGCACTCTCTTTAGGCAGGCAGCTCTTGTATTGACCGGGCTCCAAGAAGAAGAACGAAGGAGGGAGGAAGGGGAAGTCGCGTCGCGGTGGGTCAGGCGCTGTGGTGTCAGGGGGGGATTACGTCGTGGGGGGGTGGGGGGAGAGGAGGGAGAGAGGGATGATGACGGGGTAGAACGGGGGTGGATATTTGATCAGTTGGTGCTGGGATGAATATTTAACCTGGTGCGCAAGGCCTAGGGGCACATACTTGCCGTCTCACACACAGCACACGCGGCGCGCGCGCGCGGACACACACCACACACAACACACACACACACACACACACACACACACACACACACACACACACACACACACACACACACACACACACACAACAACACACACACACACACACACACACACACACACACACGTCTTGGAGTGTGTGTGTGTGTGTGTGGACATGGCATAGAATACTGTCATAGCATAGAATAGTGTGTGTGTGTGTGTGCTTGTGTGCGCTGTGCACATGCATGGCAGACATGGCATACTGTCTGAAAAGTGTGTGCGTGTGTGTGTGTGTGTGTGTGGACAGAAGTTTTCTGAGGGTGGATGGGTTCCTCTTGTGTCTTTGTGTGCTGCCACCGCTAAATAATTGAGAGAGGGAGAGAAAGAGATAGAGGGAGGGTGGTAGAGAGAGGGTGACGGTGAGTTGTCGAGCGTAGCGTAAAATATCACATGACCGTCTCAAGGTGCTGGGCAGGAGCTCTTCAAGTTGTGTGTATATATACAGTTTTATTTGTGTGTTTTTCTGACACAATATGGGTTTATATTGTATATTGACTGATGTGTTAATGACATCAGAAGAAACACGTGGAATATAGTGGAATAAATACACTTTAAAATGATGTAAAACGCATTCTGCCCAATAAAATATAATGTATCCTTCAAATATTTGATTGAGGTCAGCAGCAAGAGCTTAAGACATCTTGGTCAAGGATGGACGAGGGACCGAACCCAGTTACCTTCAGCTGGGAATAAAACATCAATAAACGACAATAAAACACCACAGTACACTGTTCGTCCCAGCTTAGGTGTGTGTGTGTGTGTGCGCGTGTGTGTGCATGCATGTGTGTGTGTGTGCATGCGTGCATATTCGCGGCTACACCTGCTTTGAGACCTGGACCTAGTAGTTTGATTGATCGGTTTGGACTCGGGCATTCTTTGTCGAATCGTGAATCAATAGGCACACACGCGTATCACACGGGTCAACACAGACCCAATGGCGTGTCTTACATGTACTCGTCTTATCCGTGCAAACTTGAAGCGGAGATAAGCGACCGAATTTCTGCATTCCCGACGCTATCGGCTGCACATGGAGTGCATTTTTTAGTGCTTTTATCCAAAGTGCTTTACAGTATTGCCTCACATTCACCCATTCATACACCGACGGCGGTGTCAACCATGCAAGGTAACAACCAACACGTCAGGAGCAGTTAGGGTTAGGTGGTGTCTTGCTCAGGGACACCTCCACACTTAGCTAGGGGGGGGAGGAGCCCGGGGATCGAACCAGCGACCTTCCTGTTGCCAGACAACCGCTCTTATACCTCCTGAGCTACTGCCGCCCTGTGGATACATTATCAAAATGACAAAGAAAAATATAGATGACCAAGTAACTCCCAACATGTGGTGGTGTTGGTAGGTGAATGTTGTGGTGTATTATGCTGCCTGGTGGTTGCAGGCTAGGCCCATTACATACATGTGTTTTGTAGCAGGGCCGTGTTTGTAGTGTGCCGCTAGTCATAGAAGGTCTGTGAACTGGGAGATAAGAGAAATCTCTGCTAACGATTAACTAAATAATCAACATGGCCCCCGGAGTGCTGGGGAGTCTGTAGTTTCGGACATTTATACGACGGTGACACACACACACACACGCACGCACGTACACACACACACACGCACACACGCACGTACACACACACACACACGCATGCGCGCACACACATGAATCACAGTGACTGCACTAACTTATTAACAAAACCCCTCTACACACACACACACACACACGCACACACACACACACACACACACACACACACACACACACACACACACACACCATAAACAAACACACTGATCTGCTTCACCTCTATACTTTGTATAGTTACCACTATTGTTGTAGACGCAACACCCAGCCCACGGTGTGTGTGTGTGTGTGTGTGTGTGTGTGTGTGTGTGTGTGTGTGTGTGTGTGTGTGTGTGTGTGTGTGTGTGTGTGTGTGTGTGTGTGTGTGTGTGTGTGTGTGTGTGTGTGTGTGTGTGTGTGTGTGTGTGTGTGTGTGTACACTACAAAGTATTGTGTGTGTTTTGCTCTTCTATCTACAATATCGTTTTCTTCCCAGCAGCAGGGAAGGATGGATTGCTCGGATCTGGTGGCCAAAATTAATTGTTTGTTGCCTCAAACAATCCACCAATTATAGACTTATGGTGATAGAATTATGGTTGCCTTGCAACCAAAAAGTATTGTCGTGCATTGTTTTGCATGGGAAATAGATCCGTGTGAAGCAACAGCCAGCGAAATATCATTTATTTAACATCGCTTATCTCTCATCCAAAGCAACATACCGTGAATTCAGACATTGTCTCCCCGGGAATTAGCTGGGCGTCCTGCACCCTCATCCACTGTTTATACCACGCTCTACCAGTTGAGCTTAGAGCAACCTACAGTATGTCCAGAACATAGCTAAAGCAGTGTGTTGTTTGTTACTGTATGAGCCGTTATCTCATAGGTTTGCTAAGGGCAACCCATGTTCCAGATCATGGCTAAAGCGGTGTGTTGTTTTGTTATGTGCTCTTCTCCCCGTAGGTTTGCGAAGAACCTGTCTCCGGACAAGATCAACCTGAGCACGTTGAAGGGGGAGGGCCAGCTCACCAACCTGGAGCTGGATGAGGAGGTGCTGCAGAGCCTGCTGGACCTGCCCACCTGGCTGGCCATCAGCCGGGTGGGCTGCAACAAGGCAACTATCCGGGTAACGCACGCACGCGCACACACACCTACACACAGACCTACACACACACCTACACACACACCTACACACACACCTACACACACACCTACACACACACACACACCACACACACACACTAACACACAAACTCATTCAGTCACTCGTGATGTAATACGAGGTGAGTAATATGTAATTATGAGAGATGGCGTTAAATATTACAAGGTGATTAACACAGTAAATGCAAAGGCTGACAGACGACATGTAGCCTTGTCTATCACATTTATTGATTATTGATTGATGGATTATGTTTATGTGGAACTTGCATACACACAACGTCATTCAGAGAGCTGAGAACTCAATGTTCATTTCTACCATGCCTTTAGCGTGTTTACATGGAAACGCACGCCGGACATGCACACACACACACACACACACACACACTCACACTCACACACACGCACAGGCCTTGCACACAGATATACACGGCAACGCCTGTTACACAGAGCATCAGATAAACTAGCAGTTTATCTCACACACACACACACACACACACACACACACACACACACACCACACACAAAACCAGGCACACACTGTGTCCCGGTTGCCGTGGCAATACTCGGGGGCAACAGCCTCTCAACAACATACAACATATAGTTATACACTTATTTAACCGCTGCAGTGGTCCCATAAATGCTGAACACACAACGTTTCTCCATTGTACTGCATATTATAAGAAAGACTAGAGCAGTCTCACCACTCAATCAACCATTGCTGCATGGCTGTGGTAGTACTATTCTCCATGTCCTTCTTATCTGTACTCGGTGTGCGCATGTGTGTGTGTGTGAGAGATGCTATCCTGGGGTAGTACATATATCAATCTGAGGGGATATTGTGGTGGGTGAGTTGGAAACTGCCTGAAAACGACGGAGCATCATAGGCCGGACGTCTGATCTCCTGCAGCTAAACTCCTAAAGCAAAGATTTGCCTCTGCTCTTTGGGCCGGTATAAATGACGCATACATTCATTGGGCAGATGAATGTACTGTTTTTTTTAGGTATCCTAATTCAATCAAAACTAGGGTTAATTATGCTTCTGGTTTTAGGCCGAATCTGTCATCGTATCATAATGTGTATTTCACAATTATTCATGTGACTTGGCGCTAAACCAGGTTAAATAAAGGTTAAATGAAATAAAATAACAAGAAGTATGGAGAACAATTGTGATATTGTTGAGCTTCCTCTTGAAATCACCGCTTTTGTCTCCACTTGTGGAACTGGCCAACTGTCACAAACTAAAACGCTAATCTAACGGCAACCTGAAAGAACACGCCTCCACGCTAAATAAAGGCATATGCTTGCATCTAGTTCATAATCAGTGGATCAATCGCAAGGTGTTTATTGCCTGTCGACACGTTCAACCAGAACCTTCCATTCCCTGTCATGTGTCACATTTGTAACGTACGTTTGACGGAAACAACTTCCTCGGGAAACAAAAACCAATGGAGCCACAAATCCACATAAGCTTGTCATCGTTAGATTTGACACAACACATTCCTGCACGAGTTGGACTGATGGTAATATAGAGGAGTTAATGAGTGGCAGGGGGTGTAGACTTTTTCTTATTCTTCTTACTTGATAACATTTCAAAATGAGAGACCGCAACACATCGCTGTGGTACATAAAGATCGAGAGATTGTTTTCCATTTTCCGAGATTAAAGGTTACATTTCTTTGGTGGTTTGTATTGTATTTGTGTAAAATTCTACAGTAGCTGAACCTGTCTTTTGTGTCGCAGATACCATGGACCAAACTGAAGACTCACCCCATCTCATTGGTAAACCCTCTCTCTCCAAATAATGTACACCTTCACACACGCATTAACGTCATAGATGTTCTTTTATTAGAATCAAAGTTGTTCAATACGATTTATAAGTCTCAGGAAGAGGCGCGGGGGAATAATTAAAGTCGATTCTATAAAAATATATGTTCAACAAGTCCGACCAATCACACTCAACACTCAACACACAATCACACGGTGAAAACTCTCACAAAATGGCCGACGGGGAGCGCCGTTACATGTTGAAGAGCAGGAAGCCGCTGAAGGTGTTGTAGTAGTAGCCGTCGTCGTAGAGCAGGCGGTTGGCGTAGAGCTTGATGAAGACACTGTCGCCCACCTCCAGCTGCACGGCGGCGCCGTTGGTGGCACTGTCGTGGCTGTCGTCGCCCTCGGTGTCCCACGTGGACACCATGCGCTGGCTGTTCATCATCAACGACACCACCGAGTTGGGCTGGCCCGAGTTGTTGTTGTACATCGTGTAGCTGAAGTAGTACACGCCGCGCACCATGGCGGTGAAGGTGCCCGTGGCGGGATTGTAGCCGCTGCCCATGTTGGAGATGATCCGCTGGTACTTGAGCGTGCTGTCTTTGTCGAAGGGCCCCACCGAGTCCCCGAGCGCCACGGAGAAGGCCACGCGGGGTCCCTCGGACCCCATGCTCTCCCGCAGGGCCTTGAGCTGATGGTTCTGCTCCTCGTTGATCTTGCGCAGCTCCAGCGTCTGGCTGCCGCACAACTCCAGCTGCGCCCTGGAGACGGCCATGTCCTTCACCAGGCTGTTGACGCTCTGCAGCAGGCCGTCCTGCGTGGCGATCGTGCCCGCCAGACGCTCCCGCATGGCCGACAGCTCGCTGATGAGGGCGCAGCTGTCGGGCTGGCAGACGGCCAGGGTGGCGCCGGTGCCCCCGTTGCCCCAGGTGGTGGTGTTGCCGTGGCACCGGCCGACGGAGAAGACGAAGGCGACCGCCGAGAGGACGAACGCGTACTTCATGGTTCTCGTCTGGACTTGCGTGTGGACTTCCGCGAGGTTCTCCCGGGTCTGGTCTGCGCCTGGTTCCTCGGATTTGCTCTCGAGGTGCTCCTTGGGTTATCTTTGGTCTTTGGTCTCGGTCGGTTCTGATCTCCCAGCCCCAGCGCCGCGCTCGTATTTATACCCGCCGTCGGGTGTTGTGCAACGTAAACGCCTGCCTCTCTCTCTCTGTCTCAAAAGAAACGCGATAGTGAAAATGTGTTACACCGCGATAATGGCAAGCATGACAGAAAAGGTACATGGCGTGCATGTACCGTGTCCAGCCCTATAACACTATAGCCATTCCTCGCACAACACTATTGTCATTTCTATCGATACGATTGTCTCCGGTCATACAATCCACAGTGCATTATAGCCATTGTTCATTTGTTTGCCAAGGGCACATTCGTCGTCGTAGCAATATCTACATTGCATTTTTGTTGTTCTATTTTGTGATGGAGTCTCCTGGGCTGGGCAGTCGCTCACCTCAGTGACTCAGCCCTCGTGGCGGGCGGCGATAGCTCAACTGAAGCCACACGCCGATGCCAAAATGTATGTGTAATGCGTCACCGCTTGTGTGTGCTCCCGCTCCTTCCCGCTAGGACGCTGGACAAGGTGGTGATGGAAATGAGTACCTGCGACGAGCCCCGCCCACCC
>PIJE02005351.1:0-19374 GCA_002895965.2 Coryphaenoides rupestris | reverse complement strand
AGGCTCCAAGTCCACAAAGCACATGTAGACTGGATGGGCAAACTCCCATGCCCCCCCCCAACAACCCTGCGAGGGTAAAGAGCTGGTCCACTGTTCCACGGCCAGGACGGAATCCTGCATTGCAGCACCCTGGAATAAACTTTCCCGGGGAGGCTGAGCAGTGTGATACCCCGATAGTTGGAGCACACCCTCCGGTCCCCTTTTGAAAATGGGGACCACCACCCCGGTCTGCCATTCCACAGGTACTGTCCCCGACCTCCACGCTACATTGACTAGGCGTGTCAGCCACGACAGCCCGACAATGTCCAGAGCCTTCAGCATCTCAGGGGAGACTGGTCGGGTTCAGGAGCTCCTCAAAGCATCTCAGGGCGAATCTCATCCACACCTGGCGCCTTGACACTGAGAGCTTTTTGACTACTTCAGTGACCTCTACCAAGGATATGGGTGAGGCTTACCCCGAGTCTTCAGACTCTGCCTCTTCCACAGAGGACGTACTGGTCGGATTCAGGAGCTCCTCAAAGTGTTCTTTCCACCGCCCGACAATATCCTCAGTCTGGGTCAGCAGTTCTCCTCCCCGACTGAGCACAGCCTGAGCCAAGCCCTGCTTTCCCATCCTGAGTCGCCGGACAGTTTGCCAGAACCTCCTTGAGGCCAACCGAAAGTCCTGCTCCATGGCCTCCCCGAACTCCTCCCATACCCGGGTTTTTGCTTTGGGTTTACCAGGTCTGTCTGGCAGCCTCCCGCGCCATCTGATCCAACTCACCACCAGGTGTTGATCAGTTGACAGCTCTGCTCCTCTCTCCCCGAGAAAATTAATTATAAGTAAGTGGAAAGGTTTTTTTTTCCAATAAACTAAAACCTAAAACTGCTCACAATCACAAAACACTCATTTAAAAAATCATTAATCTGTAAACACTTTCTCCAAACAATTGTAATGACCGTCAAAGATCTGATGACTTCTCAGTGGCTTTGTCTGGCCAGTGGTGGCACAGTGGCATCCTACCAGCTAGCTAACTAGCGAACACTGCCACCACTTTTTCAGAGTCCAGGCAGGTCAAACCCTGGGAGTTAGTAATGTGTGCCAGGAGCACTGGTGGTACCATGCACCCACCACTAGCACAGAGACTGCAGGGCAAGAGAGCACTTGGGCACAAATCGCTTGCAGTACCTGTGGTGACGATGCCCAGGGCCAGGCCTCGTCTCTTGTCAAAGTACTGGCAGGTGATGGTTAGCGTAGCCGTGTAGACCAGACCGCATCCCAGGCCTGGAAACCAGAGAAACCACACCACGAGGAGGAAGAGGAAGTGAGAGACTTGGTGGGATTCAGTTTCTGCTTCAATTCAGTGCAAACATGGAGATAATCTTGAGCAAAACATTTGCAACATGGTCATAGTTTTGGAATACACCGGCAAAGATGCTATGGCAGAGATCTTGAACAGTCATTGAGTTATGCCTTATGTGTACATTTCTATTTAGGATTAATATAAAAACAGATAACCGAGACTATCGATGCTTTTCATTGATTGACATCACGTGGTAAATGTTTTTCCAACACGTGCTCAGCACATACATTGCTAATGCCACACATGACACACACACACACACACACACACACACCCACTGATGTGTGGTAATGCGTGTCCAGTCCCTGACTACCTCTGGATGGGGTCTTGTTAACGTTCACACATGTATTTTTAGCTGTCCGGTTGCTGTAGTTACTGTCTGAAAACAGGTGGGAGACGTGTTTGCTCTGAGGTGACCAAGCGGCACATTCATGTTCCATGTTCCCGTGTCAACATACGCGCCACATACTGTACATGTCAACAAACACACCACCGCAACGAGCCGCGGCCCTAATGATGCGGCATGGTCTAATTATAATAATACATTTTTACTAGTTACATCGACATTTTTTGTGTTTTGTATGATGTGTGTGCTTAGCGGTGTGTGTCGGGGGGAAAGGGGGGAAAAGTCTGGTCATACCGACGACAATGCCGTAGGAAAAGATGAGGAACTGGACGTTAGGAGCGAAGGCACTGAGCATCAGACCCCCGGCCACCATCACCCCGCTGAAGATGGTCACGGGTCGGGCCCCGAAGTTATCCACACAGGCACTAAGGATGGGACCTGGAGAGAGAGAACCCCGAGAGAGAGAGAGGGAGGGAGAGAGAGAGAGAGAGAGAGAGAGGTCACGGAACGACAGCAATAGATAACCCACAGAAACAATACACACTCACAACAACAACAACAAACTGCCAATGATATGGCTTTATCATAGTAATAAAGCAGTCAAACGCAAGGCAACATGTTTATGGCAGAACACAAGAATTGCCCTTATCAGGACAGGCTGTGATATATGATTACTTTATCCATATAAACCACAGTGCTTTACATCAGGCTGAACAACACCGATTAGCACACTCCAATGTTCTTTTCTTTGTAAGATGTTTAGTGGTACTGAGTTGTGTGGAGGAAGACATGATAGCTATGGTATATGGTTAATACACCACAGATATAAACTAATCAGACGAGACACTACCCATTTTATAATATACTTTGCATAACTCTATGTACAACTCTCATAGCACACATTCAATTCATACCATAGGTTTCTGTTTTATTTTATCCTTAAATCATGTTACATTTTCAACTCAATATTTAAAGCGTTCAGGACAGTTTTTCTGCTTTGGCTCATTTGATTGGTTTGAATTTGATTAGGATGATTTGAATGATGTGTCATTGAAACGAACCATGAACCACAGGCGAGGAGAATTCTACAGAGAGAAAACATCAATGGAAGGACAAACTAGATGTGACAGCGAGGGACTATCTGGCACCGAGTCAGGGTAAAGTGACAATCAGTGTTAATACTGCTCATCAGCATTAGACGCTGACTTGTCTTCATCAGCGCACATGTGGCAGACGAAGTAGTGCAGCAGATGAGTACTATTGTATGTTTGTAGGTCTTGGCGTTATTCATAGTACTTAGCATTGTTTAGCATACTGTATGTTCTTAGATGTTGGCAATGCACTTAGAGTGGTACTTCTGCTCTTATCCCAGCTGTTATGCGGGCTACCTGTTGTATTAACCTTGCAATTATGAATGCTGAAACTCTAAACTCTAACTCTAGCTCTATTCGTATCTTTATGTGCCTTTATGTACCACAGATGTACGAAAGCGACTTACAAATGTACTCTTTGTAAGTCGCTTTGGATAAAAGTGTCTGCCAAATGCCCTAAATGTTAATGTAAATGTACTGTACGATACTATACCATGTTCCCTGGTACGTAAAAGGAGCAGACTCATAATTAGTGGTATGAGTGACATGTATGATGACGCCTCTGTGAAGAGGGTCCAATTGTGCTCCAGAAGAGGGCCACAGACGTGATGTATGCCTCAACATCATCATCCATATTCATTTCAGCATGATATAAATATGTCAGACGGTTCCTAATTTCTCTGAGAACAGAGAATCGTCTATTTTAAATGATAGCTTTGGTCAACTGACCCACATTTTGCCTGAATAATGAACACAACCAATGAATACAATAATGACTACAACCCCCCCCCCCCCCCCACCACCACATAACCATGCATGCCAGAAGCACGGATATTGATGTGTGGATGAGGACACTGTTAATATCCTGAGGGTCCGTCTGTACCAACAGCACAGAGCCAAACTCAGACATTTTTGATACCACGGCTTTGTTCAAATATTGCTCCTTTCCTTTGATCTTAATATCGGTTGCATAACAGTTTTTTTTTAGCAGTTGTGTAACTATCTTAACAGATTGATAACTGTGAGAGTGATCCTGTGAAATCTGTGCACTTAAACAACACCACACAAAAGTCAATAACAGCCAGTCAGCATTTCAAGTCCACTCCCTGTTGCACTATTGATTTTTCTTAAGTATTTGGTCCCCCAAAGAGAGACTTGGTGTATTAAACAGAAGTTTTATAATTATCCTAAGTGCCTTTCTCAAAAAGAAAATGCACTTTTGGAATTTTTTATTTTTACCAGCCAGACTGGTAAAAATACGAACTGATAAAACAATTGTAACCCAGAATTCTTTCTTACCTGTCAAATGATGCAATCTAACAACCAATGTTAGGACCCTGTATCTGCGTGGACAACATACCACTGACACGGGCAACTCAGATTCTCTGTTCAAAATATTCCATTACTCAATGTAATCCCATTGTCTCCTTTCTAGCAGTGTAAGTATCCAGGGCTCTGGATGGAATTTCCACTCTCGGACTCACAGCAAGAGTCTTGACTACTTTACAGGTACATGCACGGGGGCCGCTACTCACTGGCGATGAGGCCCACGCCGGACACCAGGGAGCCCACCCAGGCGGTCATCCCCTTGCTCTCCTGGAAGGTGTGCAGCCACTCGGGGTAGAGGATGCCGACCGACTGGGGCGAGCCGTAGGCCACCAGCTGTGCCGTGAAGCAGGCCGCCACGATCATCCATCCCCACCCTCCGTCCGGCGCCGTGGCCGAGGGACTCATGGTGCCAGCCAGGAACCCGGGGCAGACCTGCAGGGTCAGAAACGGCCGGGACACCGAGGGGGCTCCTGGAGAGGAGAAGAAAGTTGAAATTTAAAAAGTATAAATGAATAATAATAATAATAATAATAATAATAATATAACACGTGCATACATGAGATCAGATGGTCTGGTTCTCAACAAAATGGTTCACGAAGCCTGTTGCGTTTCGTCGTGGTGTCTTCACAGACGCATACTCACGCAAAGCCTTGATGTAGTGAAGGCTGCGGGCAGGGCTGGCCTGGCAGAGCCGGCAGGTCAACCTGTCTTAGGTCCTGATCACAGACTGACTGCACCAAACCCATGGCGGGCTGTCCAGTTTTGTTTCGCTTTTTCTAAAACCACACCTTTGAGGAGGGGATAACGTCTTGCTATTCCCTCCCCGACTTCTTCCCGTGCCATTGAAAAGAGTATCGATTCGCCCTCCTCCCCTCTGACCCCTTCGGTTGCGCAACGGCAGAGGCGTCAGTGGACGGATGGACGGACCGAGGCGCTCCGCAGGTCACGTCTGGGGATGTTTTGCGCCGATCTGTACTCATTAGCGTGTACATCAGCGGTGCGCTGCGCTGCGCGGTCGCCTATATAGTGTGCAGCTTCTCCTCCGCACCTTAGAGGTTCTCTGAACGTGCAAAAGAGTGTCCAACACATCTGCACAGGCCTACATATACATAGCAACAAGCCTTGCTTTACTTTACTGCAGTCACTGCTGTGCTAAGGGATAACAACAATAACCAGAATACATGTTCAATAAAATAAGATAAATAAATACATAAATACATAAATATAATCATAATAATAATAATAATAATAATAATAATAATAATAATAATACATTTTTCTTGTACATTTGTCCCTCTCTTTTCTTTTTATTTGCATTGGCGTGTATCAAGTGTAAACACAATTAATGAGTCTATTTGAAGCAGATGTTAAAGACCCACACAAACGCCTCCAACAGCCTCTGTGTGTCATGCGGCACCTACCTTGTCAAACACAATAAGAGCAGCAGCAGCAGCAGCAGCAGCAGCAGCACAGGCACCAGTGCGCCTCCGTCTCCAGGGGGCTTCCATGTGGGCTCCCCTCCCGGCCGTAAGCCCGGGATATGGAGCACGCAGCATGTGCAAATAGAAAATAATAAAGTCGTCGCCAACGGAAGGGATGCTGAGCCTCCTCCTGGGCTGCTCAATACGAGGACGGTCTGTCTGTCTGTCTGTCTGGTGGAGCCCACACACACACACACACGCACACACAGACACTACACACACACAACACACACCGCTGGCGCTTCGCAGTCGCAGAAGCAAACCGGTTCAAGGCTGTTCTCGCTGGCCGCGTTCGCGCGATGGGAGGAAGAAGAGGAAACCGCGCAGCGAGCGGCTCTAGGATGTCGCGTACGAACTGCGCCGCGGTGCGCATTCACTTCGTTGCTGCTGTTTTGTTGGCGCGATGCCACTCACACGCCCAATTCAGCAACACAATCGAATGACATTTGCCCCAATCAAATGATTCATATATATTCAATATTCATCATATTTCATCAAATTTTTTATTTCCCCCCCACCCCACCCCACCCCACCCCAAGTCAAAATAAAATATTGTAGGCCCAGAGGTCAGGGGAGGGGGAACCAGGCAAAGTTTGGGCCCCCACAAAGAAAAATTGGGAAAAGGTCGTTCATACTGGCACATTTACAACTAAAAACTACCCCCACCCCCACATTTTTGGTTTTTGATGATGACATATGATGACACACAATTGGGGGGGTGGGTCATTGACGTACAGGGAAAAGCTTTTAAGCCTACAACCGTATGCATGTTCAGTTAGAAAGATCAGGTAGCAGTCATCCTTGGTAGAATGGGTTGTTGGTTGACAGTTTTTTTTACATTTGCTAAGACACATTTTTGAATAATAATAATAATTCTAATTTATTGAGCGCATTTCTGGAACCCAAAGCGCTGTACATGGGAGGATCAGTTAAAAGCGAACAAACAAAAAAACTATAACATTTTTAACACAGGTCCTTAAATGCCCGTCTAAAGAGGTGTGTTTTGAGGAGAGCTTTGAAGGACTTGAGTGACTCTGCCTCTTTGATGGGGTCTGGGAGTGAGTTCCACAGCCGTGGAGCAGCACAACTGAATGCCCTGGCTCCCATGGTTTTAAGTCTGCAGCGTGGCTGCTGCAGAGAGATGGAGCTGGAGGAGCGGAGTGTACGTGTTGGGGTGTGGGTTAGAACTTTAAAGTCAATGCGTGAACTGACAGGGAGCCAGTGTAGGCTGAATAACACTGGAGTGATGTGCTCACGGTGGGAGGTGTGGGTGAGAACATGAGCAGCACAATTTTGGACATACTGCAGCCGGTTTATGCATTTTGCAGATGCCCCCACCAGGAGGGCATTGCAATAGTCCAGGCGGGATGAAACAAAGGCATGAATGAGGCGTTCAGCAGTTGTTTGGGAGAGCAGAGGTCGGATCTTTGCCAGGTTCCTGAGATGGAAAAATGAAACCTTGGTGATGTTCTTTAAGTGGGCATCGAGGGAGAGTTGGCTGTCCAGAATCACCCCAAGGTTGCGGACCTCACTGGAGGAGACGGCTGTGACACCATCCATGGTGAGGCTGAAGTGTTTGCATTTCTCGATGGTGGCCTGGGTGCCAACCAGTATGACCTCTGTTTTCCCAAAGTTCAACTGGAGAAAATTCTGCTGCATCCAGGCCTTGATGTCAGTCAGGCAGCTTGTGAGAAGGGTGGTGGCGGAGTTGATGTTGTCACTTCTGGTGGAGACATACAGCTGAGAATCATCAGCGTAGAAGTGGAAACCGAGACCATATTTCCGGATGATATTGCCCAGAGGTAGCATATAGATGCAGAAGAGTAATGGCCCCAGAACCGATCCTTGAGGAACTCCCTGTCGTACTGTCATTATGTCAGACTTGCTTGACCCAATTGCAACAAAGTGAGTGCGGTCAGTGAGATATGATCTAAACCACTCCAAGACCAGACCTGACAGGCCAAGGAGGTTCTCCATCCGGTTTAGGAGGATGTTGTGGTTGACCGTATCAAATGCTGCGCTTAGGTCCAGAAGAATGAGGATGCTGGCAGCTCCAGAGTCAGCAGAAACCAGGAAGTCATTTGTGACCCTGATCAGCGCGGTCTCGGTGCTATGCCTAGCTCTGAAACCGGACTGAAAAGGCTCCAGCAGATGTTGGCTGTTCAGGTGTTGTTGCAGCTGGCTGGACACAGCACGCTCAAGTAGCTTGGCCACGAAGGGGAGGTTGGATATGGGTCGGTGGTTATTAAGGTCCTCAGGATCTGCTCGTTGTTTTTTAGGAACTGGTGTGACAGCAGCACATTTCAGTTCAGGTGGGACGAGCCCAGTGGTGAGGGACTTGTTGATGATAGCTGTAAGAGATGGCACCAGGGCAGGCAGGCAGCTCTTCACCAGGGATGTGGGAAGTGGGTCAAGGGAACATTTGGTGGACCTCATCTGGCCAACCAGCTTTGTCACACCTGCTACATCCACGCTGGAAAAGTGGAGAGGCTAACCACTGGGAGTACAGATGGGGTGAGCTCAACAGTGAGAGGGGGAGAGGATAAAATTGAGTTATTTATGGTGTCGATTTTATTTTGAAAGAAGTGCAGATATTTGTTGCACTGTTCTGATGATGACATGGCCGCAGGAGTAGCAGGTTGGAGAAGCCTGTTAACTGTGGAGAACAGAACACGTGAGTTTGCAGCACCAGTGTTAATAAGATGTGTGAAATGGGAGGACCTGGCAGAGTTGAGAGCATCTCTATAGTTTTTTTGATGCTGCTCAAACAGCTGTACATGAACTGTTAGACCGGTTTTTGAAACCTTCACCCATTTTCTCAGAAGTTTAAGCACAAAACCTACAATTCTAACTACTTTCACAAAACCCCTGACTCTTCTGGCAAAAGTCAAACAATCGTCTCAAAACTATAGAATAGAATAGAATCTGTGCTCAAAATCAAACAATGCTTTCAGATCATACAAACCAGTCAATATATACAAACTACAGAGCATTCATTACACAGTGCATAAAGAAATTTGAGAACACAGCGTCCAGGGCATGTCGTTACAGAGGACGTTGTCCACATCACACATCACATGTAACATCGTCCCTTGTGTCCACTTTATATTGACAAGGTGATGCACTGTATACAGTCAAATGTATACAGTAATATTTGACCTGTTCTCTTCTCTGAAGGTCCTGATGGCCACAGCTCATATTGGATTCTACTCTTTGCTTCCCTCATTGTCCTTCCATGAAGAAGATGGTCTATAATGTTGCCTGAGTTTCATATCATTAGACATTAAGCAAGTGTGAACCATTTTGAGCTGTTGTGTGTAAACGATGACCACTGTGTTGTAGTTGTGTTTCACTTTTGCTGTCTGTGTTTATCGTTTTGCTGCACAAGTGCATCACAGTGTGAAATGTGTTTTATTGAGTGGGACTGTGTTTAGAGTTTTGCAAAGAGTGGATGAGATTTGCAAATGGTGTCTCACTACATAAAAAGGTTTTGCCAAAAAGAGTGATTGACTTGACAAATGGGTTTAGGCGACTGAGCATTTGGTTCAGAAAATGGGATTCAGTGTTTTAGCAACTGTGAAAAACTGTAAGATCTAACAGCAATCCAGAGGAGTTCATTAAGATAAATTATGAGATGAGATAATAAATTGTTTTAATTGGCTAACATATTTTGAAGAAAAAAAATCTGACCATGGGTGGTGAGCAGCCTGGGGAGTATGGGGCCTATAGGCCTATTTTATGGGCTATTCAAAGCACTTGTTTGGAATGAATACATATTTGGTGTCTATAGGTAACAACCTCTGCAGATGGGACAAGAGGAAAGTTGGCAGACAGTGACAAAAAGTGGAAGTGAGTAGGCTACTATGGAGAAGTGTGCAGTATATATATGCCAAAGATAAAGGACAGATCACAATGGACATTGTGAGAATATACAAATATTCTTGTGGAACTTTGTTTAATGCCTTTTCCAGAGTCAAAGTCCACAGCCAAGAATGTCCAGCCAGACTAAAACCCTATAATCCCCTTCACACTGAACAGCCAGAGATGAAGAGAACAATTCAATGAAACGCTTACACATTTTGACATCTTTATTCATGACATGCTTTTTGTTAATATCAGTCAGGTGACTATATTAACAATAAAGCCATATACCATAATGCTCTACATGTGTAGATGAGCCAGCTCTTTGACGACAAACTCCTCAAAGTCATTGTAGATTGTAAATATCAAAAAAGATTATTGGATGTCATCCCATAGCTGCAAACCTTTCATGGATAGAAACTGTTTAAATCAGTACATTATGCGGAAACTCCGCAATATCCAATTTTGGGATTGTGCTTCTAACTGGGAATTTAGTTGTTAGTAATTAGACATTAGTATTGAGTAGAGGCAGAAGAGCTCACAATTGCTATCCTTAAATATTTAAGTGCCAGACAAGAGAAAAAATGTAGGCCTATTTATGTTAACACGATTTGTATGGAGTATAAGTAACTAGCTATGGAGTGGGTGGTTGGTTCAAACAGCCTCACCTCTGGCAGGAGTGTGTGGTCCATCAGGCCCAAAACAGCTTCTTTCCCACGGCAACTGGCCTCATCAGCAAGACCCGGGACTGGGGACAGATTCCCACCCCCTCTGGACACTATATTACACCTTATATTAATGTTTAACCCCACTGACTCCCACCCCCCATGGACACTATTGCGTAACAGTAATGCACATTAAGATTGACGCACTTTAAATTGCACCTTTTAATTGGATATTTTTTCTATATGTATTTCTATATATTTATATATATCATACATTTTTTTCAGATTCATGTTCAATGTTATGCACCAATTTCACAAAAGCGCATTCCTTGTTTGTAAAAACTGACAATAAACCTGATTCAGATTCTGGCCTGGCCCGAGTCAGACTGATTAGACCGGGGCTGGGTGAGGCTGCACACCTGGGGTCCATTCGCTAATCAATACACACAGGTTAGACCAGTAATCAATGTTATATCAACTGTAAGGTTATTAAATGAAAGGCAATCACTCACTGACATACAGTAGATGGCAATAATAATAGCTAATCGAAAGCAAATGTTATCAACCCTGTTTCACTGATCGACTTTGAAACAGGGTTGCCCTATGTCAGTTAGTAATTTCTATCCATTTAATAACCTTAGTAACCTTTAATAACCTTTTATTCCCATTGCACTGTATAGCCTATTGTGCCACCCTGAGATTTTTACTGCCCCATCCATTCTCGTCCACTTATCCGGGGTCGGGTTGCGGTGGCAGCCGGCTAAGCAGGGCCCCCAGGCTTCCTTCTCCCCAGCCACACTCTCTAGTTCCTCCTGGGGGATCCCGAGGCGTTCCCAGGCCAGACGAGATATATAATCCCTCCAGCGGGTTCTGGGTCTGCCCCGGGGTCTCCTCCCAGTTGGACGTGCCCGGAAAACCTCCAAAGGGAGGCGCCCGGGGGGCATCCTAATCAGATGCCCGAACCACCTCAGCTGACTCCTTTCGATGCGGAGGAGCAGCGGCTCTACTCCGAGCTCCCTCCGGATGTCTGAGCTCCTCACCCTATCTCTAAGGCTTAGAGCTCCTCACCCCATCTCTAAGGCTGAGCCCAGCCACCCTGCGGAGGAAACTCATTTCGGTCGCTTGTATCCGCGATCTCATTCTTTCGGTCACGACCCAAAGCTCGTGACCATAGGTGAGGGTTGGAACGTAGATGGACCTGTAAATCAAGAGCTTCGCCTTCCGGCTCAGCTCCCTCTTCACCACATGGGACCGGGTACAGCGGCCCGCATCACTGGCAGACGCTGCACCGATCCGTCTGTCCATCTCCCGCTCCATTTTGCCCTCACTCGTGAACAAGACCCCGAGATACTTGAACTCCTTCGCTTGAGGCAGCAACTCATTCCCAAACCGTCCCCAAACCGGACACTCTGGTGCACAGCAGGTACACCAGGTACACTTGTGGACCACCCTATGTTCGAACATGGTGTTTGTTACGGCCAGTCCATGACTAGCACAGAAGTCCAATAACAAAACACCACTCTGGTTCGGATGGGGCAGGCCGTTCATCCCAATAACTCCCCTCCAGGTTTCTCCATCATTGCCCACGTGTGCGTTGAAGGGATTTACTACTACATTAACAGTACGACACATCTTGTTAATATTTCCATGACAACATAGTGAGTGTTATGGTGAGTGCTACCACCCACACACATACTACATACTTTCTGCAGGCACCACCGGCTTCTAACCGGCCCAAGCTGGATTCAGTGTATTCACGGATCAAGTGCTAATGCAATCGCCATACATCATATAAGTGCAATACTGACATGTGAAAATATTAATTCTTGCTCTCACACCACTCCACACATTCCCAGCCTTCCTGTGAAACCCACCAGGGTTCCAGGGGCCTATAAACACCCAGAGACATCCCAGAGGAAGCATTGCTGACTTCTATGAATTGGGCAGTTCTTTTTTTTCCTTCTTCCCCCTCCATAACTGCAGCTAAGCTCAATAGAGGCTCCCAGGGCTCAAGGGTCATTGTAGCACTCACAGTACGACTGCCCATGAAATCCCCAATTCTAGTTTGGACTGGTTCAGGTAACCACAGTGTAACGCTGTAACGGAGAATAGTGTGTAAAATAACACAAGATTTCCCCCGGCGGGCGATCGAGAACACAGTGTTCCTGTGGACAAAGTCAATGTTTTGATAGGTTTTGGTGTTGGGAGTTTTGCCATATTAGACTTGTATGGGCAATGGAAACCAAGAGCCAGGTTCAAGGGGTTCCTTCCTGGGATGTCTGAGTCTGGTCCCCGCCCACATCTCGGGTTAATCTCATACATGTTCCCCATGTGACACCCTGCTCCGTCACACCTGTTTAATGGTCATGTCTCCTGTCAGACCTTGGAAGAGATTTCAAAAGCATTTCCAAAAATCAAGTAGGCTACATAACAGCTATAGTTTGCCCACAGATAGTCAAGTCAATTTTATTTGTATAGCCCTTAATCACAGTTAGTCTCAAAGGGGGCTTTACAGGACATATGAAACGACTCCCTGAATTAACAAGGAAGAAATCTCGAGAAGGAACTCAGAGTGGGGGATCCCTCCTTCCAGGGACGGTTCGGAGTGCAATACGGGCATAAAAAGGGGTAACAAAGCATAACAATTATAAGCGACAAAGTACAAATGATAAATGGAATAGTAATATTGTGATGGGGTGCTGGCTGGAGAGCAAACTAGTAGCCGTCAGGTGGGGTGGTCACGTATCCATGATCACAGCTACACCCCAACAATTGGGAGAAAGGTAGATTATGTAATACGCTTACCTTCCGCTTCTCATTCTGCTGTCAAGCTAGCAATTATTAGCACTTGGAACTCGTTCTATTATCCTCGCAATTATGAATGCTTCAAAAGGGTTCTATTAACCTTGCAATTATGAACGTTTCAAACTTGTTCTATTTTAATTTCAACAAATTTATATATTGTAAGTCTCTTTGGATGAAAGAATCTACCAAATGCCCTAAATGTAAAAATATGTTTTCCACATCCTACAATGCATAATCCCCACCCCAACCAGCACAATACCAATTACAATCCATTCATAAAACAAGACCAGAGTCAATCGTCTTCTCAAGAGCTTTTAATCATACATAGAAATTTAGTTCAACAGTACCATTCATTAAGAATGTTTTAGCAGTATGTATATTTAGTGTAAAGAGCATTACATTTTTTCCTTTTTTTTTCTGATGAGGAATATCCATAGGATGATCGAAGCGTTCAGAACTACAGAGAGAAAGCGTGGAGGAGAGACAAGAGTTACATGAATATGCTGCAACATCCCCACTACACTTCTGACACCATGGGAGGTGACGACGCATGTCTTCGTGTTTGTACCGGTGATCTGATCTCCCTTTTAACGTCACTGCTGATGTTGTTTTATTGTATTTTTTATTGTATTCTTTCGTAAAAGGCAGCAGAGAGCCTTGGATTTGCTTTTCAGAAAGGAAATTGTGGAGATATATATATTTATATACTGGCGCCTTGCTTGCTTTGATCTAACGCCCGGTAACTTGAGTGAATTCTGCTTCAAAAAAACGTGGAGGAGTCCTCTCCGCTAAGAGGACTCTTCAGTGCTGCTGCGTAACTGTTGTTGAGGAAATGCGTACGATGCTTTCAGAGGCAAACAGGAAGTTAAGGTGAGCTACAGTGGAGGGGAGCACATTACTGCAATCAAATGCGGTATTATTATTATTATCATCATCATCATCATCATGTGTGGAGAGGATGGACCACATCTATCCCACCAGCATGTCTAGCTATGATACATCCATGAAATCTGAAAAAACACACAACCACCATGAGACGTCGTGTCAGGTTCCTCATTATAGCGTCACGACAACAATTCCAATCGGCAAAAGTCCCAAGCAAAAAACAAAAAACAAAAAAACAGAACAAACAATAACATGACGCGAAAAAAATTATACATGTACAAGGACAAGAAGGTGAACAACCAGACAACCAGCCTACGAATCCCAGAAGCGCTTCATTTTCAGTCAGTTCGTTTCCTTTTGTAAAGAGCATTTAAGTAGCGCCTGGCGTCTGCCCGGGGTGGAGCCGACCTCTGCCGGGCTCAGCTTCAGCCACGCCCCCACCCCACGCCCCGCCCAACATCAGACCACAGAAGCCACTTTTTTTTTGTTTCCATTTTTTCTTTGCGTTGATGTTGTTTTCAAGCCGGTAAGAGAGTGTGAAGAGACTTGTGGCGTCTGGGGGTGGGGGGGGGGCTGGTATAGATAAGATGGAAGCTGCTCTTCTGCAGTAAGCGTCGCCCGCATTCCTTGTCACGGCGTGTGTCGACGAAGGGGGAGGGGGTGGATGGGTGGGTGGGGGGAATGGGTCAGGGGTCATCTCTGGGTGTGGGCATTAAGGCTGGGAGGGAGGCTGCTGCTGCATGGCAGAAGAGGAGGAGGAGGAGGAGGACGCGTGCTGAGACATGGCCGCCGGGGAGGACATGGACTGGACCATGGGCTGGGCAGGCGGAGGGAGCTGGGGCTGAGCCTGCAGGGCTCCTGAGTGTGTGTTGGGCGAGGGCGGCGGGGTCGGACGCTTGAATTTGTCAGGGCTGGTGCTTCTTCGCGGGGAGGGCCTCTGGAAAGGGAAAAAAACACAACAACCCATTAAACGTGTTGACAGATAACCTGCTTATACCATTGTCCAATAACACTCTCACATGCATGTTTATTCAAACGTGGGAAAAGCCAGATAAAGCCAAGCGATTGAGTCCTAGCATTTTTCTAGTGTGTCACGTTTGGCACGAGAAGACAGTTAGTAAACACGAACACAACATGGAAACCAGGGGAAATGTTTCCGATGGTTATTTGTATTTTTCTATACATTAGTCACAGAAGTTAGTCTCACACCAGAAAAGGGAGCGAAAATGAACCACCAGGGTTCACCAGGGTTCACCAGGGTTTCACATTTACATCACTGCCTGCGATCCCGAGAATGAACACCGATCGTAACCTTTCTCACAAAGACAACAGGCAGATCTTCGTGGGGTTTTTGTCCAGTGGGAATGGGGCTTTAGATCCATTTGGAGGCTCATTAAGTAAGTGAGAGATCTAAGAGGTTTTGATGATTGATTTGACATCCATGAACCTTTAAAAAAAAATAAAATTAAAAAATGAGTACACAGGTCGCTCCCAAAAATACCAGGATTGTTTTGCCGGACGGCCAAATCCAAGATGGCCACACAAATGTACTTTGGAACCAGAGCACCACCCCTTTTTCGTGCGAGTCCACCAACAAGGGATACTGAAGATATAACTATAGATGATATGTAAATTACATATTTACAAACATCTTTTGTCAAATAAAAACCAAACAAAGATTTTAATAAATTGGTCGCAGGTGCTCAATCGGTTTGTTCCTATGTGGAATAATACAACTTAATGTGCAATACCTATATTGTAAATAAATGTCCAAAAAACAATTGAATAACTCGATATTGTGCACATTATGCCAGTCTACAACATTTTTAAACTGACTCTGTGAATGAGTAAAGGATGTGGACATTGCGCCTTGTCTCCGTGGCCTGTTTGGACAATAGGACGTCTTTGGATTATATTCACCTACTTTTTGGCGAGTCATACAGGAGGCCCTAATTGAATCCTTGTTCTACACAGGCCAGGTTAAACATCTTGGGTGGGCCCGAGTGTTGAGGGTGATGCTAATCGAGCTGTCTAGTCAGCTAGAGAGAGACGACTGGAAAGGGGTGTTCTCGGGAACTTGGAGGCCTTACTAGCTTTGGTCTACGGCAGGGGTGGGCAAACTACGGCCCGCGGGCCACATACGGCCCGTTGCGTTATTTAATCCAGCCCGTCGGGCATTTACATTAACAACAGCCCAGAAATACATTGACATTTTGTTCTTTCTTCCTGCCAATTGGATCCTTAAATTGGTTCCACGAGATCAGATCAACAACATCTGAATGAAATGTTCCCTCTAGAGTTGCTTGGATGTTTCGAGGGTCAACATAAAAAGACCCATTGGACACAACGGAGGGGTTGTTAAGAGGGGTTAAAGCAGTTCATTTCTTTTAAAAGTGATATCCGATATATAATTTTTATATTGCTGACAAAAAGGAATGGGGGTGTGACTGTCATGAGGGTTTAAAACAAAAACGAGTTCCCATCTACATTATGTCAGGCCTGAGGGCTCCAAAGTGCCCAAGTGATTGACAGGGTAGCTGCCAATTACTCCAACAGTTGGCTTGATCAATGACTCTACAAACCCTCAAGAACGTCGGTGACCTGGCCAATCTTTCTCCACCGCCAGGCTCTTAGCTGTGTTAATGGTTAATCCGAGCGGGCTTAGTGGAATGAGTTCAGCCTGACACACGGAAGACTGAGTGACTCGAGCACAATAGTTCATTACAGAGTGACTGCGAGGGACAAAGGGCATTTTATTACTATATTGAATATGGTGACGTGACAATCATATCACAATCTAAGTAGGAATGCAGTCATAGACCTTGGATGTAAGTCATTACTAATTTGACAGCGGAAGGCCTCTAGTTTGTCATTATCCACAAAATCTAGAAGTTAGAAGCAGCGAGTGTTTTAGGACGTGAGACAACCTCTAACACAGTGGTTCTCAAACTATTTGTATGAATGTGCCCCTCCAAGATGTTTTTTTTCAGTCAAGTACCCCTTTAGTTGATATGCACTTAAAGATTTTACTGAAAATGTTACTATGGCACTTCAAATGTATTACATTATATTATGGTGGTTTTTCATTCATTTTCTTAAGGTAGAATTATTTGACAATCGTCTGGAAACAATAGTGTTGGTCTTGGGCTCTAGGCTCTTCTCTGTCCCCATATGGAGTCAGGAGATCATAAATGCTAGCATACCTGCTATCTGGCATGACGTGGGAAATCTTCTAATCTTCTCTCTGATGTCACTGGGATAGCAAGTCATGCAATAAACCCACCGACGACAATAAGAAACGCAAACTATAAACCTTAAGGAACAAGGTCGGGGGAATTCTGCCTGTCCAGCAAAACCAAACCAAAAATGGGTTTCTGGACTAGCCGGAAACCACCTCTTTGTTTGCAAAACGGGTGTGTGTGTGTACATCCCTGTGTGTGTGTGTGTGTGTGTGTGTGTGTGTGTGTGTGTGTGTGTGTGTGTGTGTGTGTTGAGCACCATCGGTACACAAGCCAATGTGGTTGGTGGACGAAAATTGTTTTATCAGCCACCTGGATATTCTACCAGCTACAAGATTCTTTTGCACTATGATAATGAAAACAACACCGGCTCTCCCACCAGCTGCGCCTCTGCAAAACTTTGGTCGTCAACTGACCAAAATATTAACTTTGATAAGAAAAGTCTGAAAGAGGAAATGTGTGGCCAATGTGTGTCTGTTCACGTCAACATATGCATTCAATTTGACAGAACATATAATATAGGCCAATATAAGTAAGTAGTGTTTGACTACCGATCGACCTCACACTGCATTGCTGAGGACCCACGGATGCACAGCAGCGAGTGTGAGATTTGCTCGGATGATAGGTTTGAGAAAGGTGCAAGTGGAAATTCTGCAGAGGCCACGCAATTGGTCCTCTTTGAACCGGCAGGGGCAACGCGTCGCATGGGCACGCCAATAGTTGATAACTGATCATTAAGTTCATATTGCAGCTGTTAAATGTTGCCACCGGCTACCTTGAGAATATGCAAATGTAATTCGACATTGATGAAAGTCACATGACATCTGGATCGGTTATCCCGAATGACACGCGGTTGTCAAGAAAATCGAAGGACAGACATACAGATATAGTCCAGAATGTCACTTGATTTGAGTGACCCAGATCATACTTCGTCATATTTTGTGTAGTTTGTGTCAGTCCATCCACGTTAAGTACGCGAGCCAAAGAGATTTAGACTGAGCGGGTAGCTGCTGCAAATCCTGAGGGCCTATGGGTGGAAACCGAGAAACACCCTGTGTGGACAAACACGTACTGCAGTTGAAAAAAAATGTGACTTACCGCTACGGCGTGGGAGGAGCCGCCATGGACGTGAAGGGCAGGTGGGTTGTAGTGGGAGATGGCAGCTCTGGACAGGGTGGCCGGTGGGGTGAAGCCCACTGTGTGGCCACCATACGACAGACCTGAGAGAATTAAAATTAAGTCATCAGGGGCAAGTGATACCATTGCAATAAGAGTTCGAATGAAATGGTTTCAACACACAAGAGCACTAAAGAGAGGAGAACCAACCTCGAACCCATTGAACTGACATTTGAGGAAACGACTTCTGAATCATGCCAAGTGATGAAATAACAAGTGGAGTCTGCTTGTGTGGAAATGTGTGACATGGAAGATATACAGTAAGTGGCGTGTTCTGACGTGCACACACACATTCATGCAGTATGTTAAGGGTGCGCTCCAGCAGTGCATCGCCTCTGGAAAAAAACCAGGGCTGGGTTTCACCACAGATTTTCCCAAATTAAATTCCGGTCCCCCGATTTGATTCTATTAAATATCAATTTGGTTCTGTCACAATACCAACTTTTCCTTGGATATGAGACAGACTCCCAGAGAACCAATGCTATAGATTATACAAGGAAAACATACACTAAGAATTGACTGCAATGCAGTTGGATTAATGTCCAACACACTAAAAGCAATTCAAAGATCCACCTCAAGTGTTTATGAATCGCTATTGGATCATTTAAATGAAGATCAATTGGAAAATCTTTTTTTCTTTAACCCGGCCCTAGCAAACACTGTGCACCAACTGTACCCCCTAACCCCGGTCGCCGGTTCCCCGCAGGCCCTCATGGACTCTTGTGCCGGTTACGGTGCGGTTGGGTGTCGCATATCCGGGCGACAGAGCGACACGGTGGGTGGTGACCACAAGTTTATTAAAGCGGGTCAAACCGGGACGTGAGGAGGGGGGTTGCGGTCTCCTCTTCACGGTGTGCCGAGGAAGCGGAGCCGGCTGGTGACCTCGCCGGGACGCCACCTCAGACCGGGGGTGGGGAACGTGAGTCGTGCTGCCAGGGGTGGGGAGGGCACCGGAGCCCGGTGCGCCCCCGGGGCTGCAGACTGTGATCAGCGGTCCTGTCAAGTTACGTTGATAATCCCTCATCGTTACGGTATACCCGACCTTTCCTTAGGCCACCGACTTGCAGAAATAACAGGTGACAGATACCAAACAAGTGGCAACCACTAGTATCTGGAGGTTGTTGTCCCTCCCCCCAGCACCCATTTTACCACA
>PIJE02005350.1:0-10671 GCA_002895965.2 Coryphaenoides rupestris | reverse complement strand
CAACCCCCACCCCCCCATCCCGCTCCCCGTCCCCCCATCCCACCCACCCACCCACCCGACCGCCCCGATAGATACAAGCCAATTCCCCGCCTCCCTCCCATTAGGCTGGATCACAGGTAGCCAACAGATGGAGCATCGCATTTCTCTCTCTCTCTCGTTTTTTTCATTCCTCCTTCCATGAACTTCACCCTAACCTCGACACACATATGATTAAACACACACACACACACACACACACACACACACACACACACACACACCACACACACACACACACCACACACACACACACATCAACACAACACCACACACACACACAAACAGACACATACACACCAAATTTGCCATTGCTTTCAAAGCCTTTCTGGTACTGAGTAAGTAAGTATCACAAAAGATAATTTCCTTTTCAAATTACAGCAGGCCTTTTGGCAGTGATCCCCCCCAGAGGGCTGCAAAGAGAGAGAGACACACTGGCCTGCGCTAATAGTCTGACAATGCTAGACACACACACACACACACACACACACACACACACACACACACACACACACACACACTTGGAATTTGGATTGCCTCCAAGAATGCTTGCTGATGGTTTTCTTCATCACCATCATCACCTTTTTTTCCTCTCCTCTCCTTGGCCTCATTTCTGGAATGTGTGAATTTTTCCTTATTTATTTATTTCTCTGTGGTAAGAAATCTGCCAGAGGAACATGAAGGAGGGTGCTGATGATGGTGGTGGCGGTGGTGATGATGGTGGTGGCGGTGGTGATGATGATGGTGGCGGTGGTGATGATGGTGATGGCGGTGGTGGTGCTGGTGGTGGGGGTGGGGGTGAACAGGTTACCACGGCGCCGGTGGAGTTGACGACGGACCCAAAGGAAGAGGAGGTTGATGAAGTTCAAGTTCAAGTAGCGTCCTACACACACACACACACACACACACACACAAACACACACACACACACACACACACACACACCATCCCATCACACGCTCCAGCGCAGACCCGGCCATGTAAGATCCCTCTCTCCCACCCATCTCCAGTACTACCCCAGCGTACTTTACAGTTACAAATGGCTATGTCTCTCTCTCTCTCTCTCTCTCACCCTCTCTCTCTCTGTCTCACTCTTATCATCATCATGACACGACTCTCAAAACTGATGTTCATTAAATGCTGACAGGCAACCCCCACCCCCCTCATCCCCCCCCCAACAAAAATAATAATCAAAGAATCCAATCTGCTGGTGTGTGGAAGCCGGCCGCTGGTTCCGCTGTGATGAAACGCTCGATGCTCAGACAGAGATAAAAAAAATAACTCAAAGCCATCCCTTTCCTTTCTGTGGACGAGTGGCTCCCAGCGTGGGCCGGCGTGCCGCCTCAGCTTCTGGATGTAGTTTGCGGGAGATAACATGTTTCCACATTTTCCACGGAAATCAACCGCACACACGGACGATTAGATCGCCATCGCGCAGCGCGTTTGTCTCGGAGTGGTGCTTTCATTTCGCTTTTTTTTTTCCAGTTTGTTTCCAGTGTGTCAGTCAGTGCTGCAACCAGCAATGTGGCTTCAAAGAGAACACAGATAAGGAGTGTGAAGTAATGACTCTTGAGATCTTTTGCGTTTTTACTTTACAGAATGATTTGATCCTTTTTTTTTTCTTCTGTCCCTTTCCACCCACCAATCACAGCCATACGGTGCCGTGGGCGGGTCGTCCGTAGCTTGATTGTTACAAATGATTTATCAGATGATGTATCAAGGCGAACGTGTGTACCAGCCTATAGCCATCGTCCTCCTCCATCCAAAAGAATGATTTAAGATCCGCGGCCCCCGTCAAGGAACGAGGGAGCGTCCTCCAACAGATGTTCCTGACTAATTATGTATTGTAGCGCACACACGCCGTCCCAGGGCCCCTTCCTGCTGCCACCACCCACCACCCCCACCACCACCACCACCACCACCGCGGCTCTGACGGCGGGAGCCACGGTCATCCTAGCGTTTCATAGCGTTGGCTTGGCTTCCGCTCATCCTTGGGGGGCTTCCCTCCATCTGTGAAGGCGCGCCGCAGAGACACACAATGTAGGCTAGAAACTTATATTATATTATTATATGCTGTATATTTATATGCTCTCACTCTCTCTCGCTCTCTCTCTCTCTCTCTGTATATATACATATATATACTGTATATATATATAATAGTTTTTTGCTATCTGCATTTTAATCCAATGGAAAATTACATTATATAGGGTCTAGAATGGCCGTTCCATAAATATATGAATAATTGACATCCCTGAACCTGAGCTAAATTGATCAGTACAGTGTACAGTGTGTGCAGAGACATTGCTGAGTCAGCTCTCAAACTGGGAGTTGCAGAAATGTGTGTTTTACTGTTTATTCTAATCGTCTGTACTTTGATTGATACCAGCCATACAGAAACAAAAGGACAACATGTGCTTCCTTAATACATGGCAATGCTTACGCTGGGGGGGATTTCATCTGTCAATTTTCCTCAGTAATTGAAAAAGCGCCTTTCCCCACAAAATGTTCCTTATTTTTGGCATAATTAATGACGAATGCAGAATATATGCTTGAATATATTACACCCACCCGCGCGTGCACTTCCCAGGCCCAGCTCTTTAGAAGAGATAGGTGGCAAGCCCCCCACGTTTAGTAATACATTACAGGTTGCCTCTTGTTTGGTTTGAAATCATTAAATTACAGTAATGACTAATTTCTTATTCCTCCGTGCGAGTCGCCAGGGACGAGGCGGGATGTAATAAAGAGCGGGCGATGAATTACAAACACCCCATCGGCTGAGGGCAAGGAGACGTGATTATACAGAGTAATTCAAAAGTGCATTAATAAAACAACACAGAAACATCCCTAAATCATTTGAGATAAAGGCTATTTGCATAATTCATTAAGATTAATCAGAGCGGCGACGTCGATGCACCGCTGGAAGCTAGGAGCGGAGAACACACGAGTCCTACTCCCGCCGGAGAGCTGGGGCGGAGTACGGGGGGGCGGTGAGGGAAAACCCTTTCAACCTGCAAACAATGATACAGATCTACCCTTGGATCTCAGAATTAACCTCTGAGCAGCCCGTGGCCCCAGCCATCCACCTTTATGTATGCCAATATTCTAGTAGGACGGGAAGTGTCTCGTCGAAAAAAGCACGGAGACCCTGCGGGGTTTGGCGGAATAACCTTTCGCCGAAAGTTGAGTGGAAACGAATTTGGTTGTTTCAAAAGAAGGTGCGATGGCTTGTGTGTGAGTGAAAAGAAAGGGTTTAATTATAAATGGATTGCATTTACAAAGCGCTGTTCTCCAAAGCTCTTTACAGTTGCCTCACATTCACCCATTCATACACCGACGGCGGTGTCAACCATGCAAGGTAACAACCAACGCGTCAGGAGCAGTTAGGGTCAGGTGGCGTCTTGCTCAGGGACACCTCGACACGAGCACGGGGATCGAACCAACAACCTGTTGCCAGACAACTGCTCTACCTCCTGAGCTACTGCCGCCCATTATGGGTCGTGGAATGGTTTGTGGGCCGTGGTTCAGCCTCCTTGCTGGGACGCTGTGTGTGTGTGTGTGTGGTCACCTGTTGCATATGGAACGTCGCGATCACATTTCCTCACACAGGTGTCCTGTCAATGAGACTGTACACTGACTTTATAAGGACACCAAATATCGACTGAAGAAATATTACAGTATATACATTTGATTGACTTTTGTTACTTTACTTCTCCTGAAACCCAACTGTCTATTAAAATTTTTATCAAAATGAGGTTCTCATAAGAAAGGTACCTCGGGAAAAAAGCTCTCATTTACACACACGGCATCTGGCATATGGTTTATAAGTACTGCACTTTGACAGCACAAATTAGCTGGAGAAACTGTCGGAGATACCACGCAAAATGAGCTTCTCCTGGCTTTGTAATGGAAGCTGGCAGATTGGAATGAAAAACCACGAGATGTGGAAAACACGGCCGAGATGAACTGTTTAAAAGTCCATTCGGAGAAAGTTGCTTGCTTGTTTATTTAATTGTGTTTCTCGCCGCGTTTTCAATATCTGTGGGATTTCCTGCGCAGCCTAACATTACATGTTGTAATTCACTTTCGGTCGAGGCTTGATGCTATTTCTGAAGGCTGTTTGTGTTATTCTAGTCAAACCATAAGCAGTTTATCTCCACGTTAGTTGTGCCAGTCGGATGTGTATTTGTGTCTTTGAATGTGTGTGTGTGTGTGTGTGTGTGTGTGTGTGTGTGTTTTACTCATGGCTGTGACCCAGGGCATGATAGGATTATCCGGCTCTGGGCAAGTTGTAGACGCATGGAGTTTTAATATCAAAGTAGGGCTCCCCGTTCACCACTCACCACACACACCATTAGTTGCGGCTCCGTCCCGGCTCTGTCCCGGCCCGCCGCCGCGTCGCTCACAGCCCCTGAAAGCGCTGCAGGTGTGAAATTGTTTGGGAATATTTCAGCCAATTTATTCGTCACGGTATTATACCTCCGCGTGGGAATAAAGAGGCAATCTGGAGACTTCATCAATCAATCGCACTCAAACAAGTCAAACAAGGCAAACAACTCCAGAATATGAACAGAACAAAAAAATACATTTGAGAAGGAGATTAAAACAAAAAGACACAAGACAGTCAGAGATATAGACCGACTTCTTCATTGGAAGAGAAGCTACACTAAAAAAGTGTGTTTCAAGAGAGACTTTAAAATAGAAAAAAACATTTGCGATGCCCTCGGGTCTCCTGGCAGACTGTTCCAGAAGCGAGGACCAGAGAGACAAGAGATGTCTTTTCACCACGGTGGCACCGTAGGACAATCACAGTTGTCGCCCATAACACTAATTATGCGTGTGTGTGCTTCTTTTATGTACCGGGGCAGCGCGGTTAGACAGACAACATAGTGAAGACGAGTCGACTACCCGTGTGTGCGTGAAAGCAGAGGAGCTATAATTAGTGCTCTGAGCCTCATTAGTGTTGTGTGTCCTTACTGTCCTACAATGACGCCTCTGTGGAAAGACTCTATAGACCTGAGGTGTAGGGACGGGAGTGTAACAGGTGTAGCTTATTAAGTTAATTATGGGTCTGTGTTTTCACCCGGGTTACGAAGGTCTACGTTAGAATGTAGAAGACGTGAAAAATGAAGACAAATTAAAACAATTCACAATAATGTCTGAATTGTTGTTGAAATAAGTGTCCCAGCGTTGCCTGTGAACACAAACAATGTGCAGCTCCCTCCACTTAGTTTTTATCTCAATCTCAAAATATTCTAAAAACCTGAAATAGCCATGAAATAGACAACCTAAGAGATCCGCCGCTAAAATCTTGCTTTCACATTTTTGTACATCTTATTCCACACGGTAAAAAATTCTGGTCCAAACTAAACTCACTAAAGCTGTATCATCACCACCTCTGTTTAAATATTGACTACCTTCTCCACGGCGTCTCCCAAGAACATCCTCAACAGCTCTCTCACAAAACAACAGCAACAACAACAACAACAACAACAACAACAACAACAACAAACATGTTTCCAACCCTAATGTTCATTGCTCCAAGCTTGGAACGGCGTACATAAACTAAAGTACCCCAGCCTTCCGCTGGTGAAGACAGGAGCATTAGGAGGCACACAACAGGAAGCTATAGGGTCCTCCGGTGTGTGTGTGTGTGTGTGCGTGTGTGTGTGTGTGTGTGCATGTGTGTGTGTGTGTGTGTCTAGCATTGTCAGACTATTAGCGCAGGCCAGTGTGTCTCTCTCTCTTTGCAGCCCTCTGGGGGGGATCACTGCCAAAAGGCCTGCTGTAATTTGAAAAGGAAATTATCTTTTGTGATACTTACTTACTCAGTACCAGAAAGGCTTTGAAAGCAATGGAGGCAAATGGGTGGGGGTCTGGGGTGTGTGTGTGTGTGTGTGTGTGTGTGTGTGTGTGTGTGTTTATCTATGTGTGTCGAGGTTAGGGTGAAGTTCATGGAAGGAGGAATGAAAAAAACGAGAGAGAGAGAGAAATGCGATGCTCCATCTGTTGGCTACCTGTGATCCAGCCTAATGGGAGGGAGGCGGGGAATTGGCTTGTATCTATCGGGGCGGTCGGGTGGGTGGGTGGGTGGGATGGGGGGACGGGGAGCGAGGGAGGGGGGGGGGGTTTTGGAACACACACACACACACACACACACACACACACACACACACACACACACAAAGATTTGCGTCCATATTACCAGTCTCTGATGTAACCATCTGGTGTGTGGGTGGGTGTTTGTGTATGTGTGTGTATGCGCTGTCCTTGTATATTTGATAGACAATTTGTAATACATTTTCAGGTAAAATACAAACTGTGGTGTAAAACATGTGAAACCAAAGTATTATGAATGGAAGTTTCTTCATATTCTTCGTCAATTTTTTTTTTTTAAATAGTTTCGTTATTTTTGCTAAATTGCTTACGAGAAAATTAACACTTTTTTGTGTTTACAATCCTTTTTTTTGCCTTTTAGATTTTTTCGGCGTTGCAAAAACATTTTTCCGTTGCATTTCTCTTAGTGGCCTCTGTAGCCGTGGGGGTGGGCTGTCTAGAGAGGAAGAGGCGGGTTTAGGATGCCAACTGCCACGCAACAAAACAGAAGAAGAAGAAGCTTGAGCACATGGCATTCCATAGCTGTGAGTTTCTGAGTTTTCTAGTTTCGTATTTATTGACGGTGCGACTCCTCTGAAATATAGCCAATGTATCAGGTTTACTACAGACTACGCTATCATGACCACATACTGTATATAAGGCATTACAGCTATTGATCAAATACCACAAAACATACACATGTACAGCGTAAAAAGAAGACTGAGTACTGATTACACTTTGAATATTTGCTGGTTACGGGCTATCGTAGTAAGGGTAGATGCATGCTGCCTGTGTGTGCTGAGGAGAACATGCTACCAGATAGCTCAACACGTACAGTATAGCCTTGAAGCCTTGGAGACGATACAAACGGACATATGCCATCTACCTCCTCGTAGTGGAGTCAAAGAGTCGAACACGCACTGGTTTGTCACAAAGCCAGTGCGCCACGTGCCTGCGGTTGCTGTGGCAAAATGAATGGCATGACAATATCTTGCCAAAAAGTAGTATACAAGGTTTTGTAAATCCCCCCGCCCAAAAAGTGCAAAAAAGTATAATTAACTTTAAGCATATTTGTTTGCTTACAGTACTTCTATTTACAATACTTCAGAATAATTATCATAATTTTTGTTTACAATACTTCACTTAAAGGGGAGAAGTCCCCAGCTTGACGCTACACTGCAGGAGATTTGAGCTGCTGTGAATCTGTGCACAGCAGGCCAGCCTGTGTCCTCCCTGTGCATCTGTCTTGCATTTACTCTCTTATGTTTTATGCAGGATGTATGCTCATTGCAAAAAAAAAAATCCCCCCCAAAAAATCCTATGTTGAAAAAGCATTAAAAGTGGACACACGCCGCGCGATAGAGACGGATTTCCATTACATGCACTATGCACACATTTCAGCCGCGCTCCTCCCCACACGGGTAGCGCGTGAGCTAACAGACTGGTGGCTTGGAGCTGCGCAGCTTGAACACTTTCATTAAACTCCAAGCGAGTCCCAGCATGCTTTGCCTGTGTACAGTCTGGTAATCTGTGCAGAGCGCCACAGTTCCATTCTTTAAACTGCCCGGTGCCGTCACACCGGCCCTGCATGAGCTGACTCTGTGCAATACGTTCCAAGAGAGCGCGAGAAAGATTCTCCGCGGCTCACCTCAACATGCAAATGGGATTCGTATTTATAAACCAGCACTATGTAGGTCTACCTTTATCTCTCTGTAGCTGTCGCTTTTGCTGTAATTTTTATTTTCCCTCACCAAAGTCATTGCTGTTGTTGTTTCTGTTTCTGTTGTTTAATTACCATATTCAGACTAACCCATGTGGGTTGTGTCTCTCGGAATCAAGGGGTTCATAGCATTGCTGATTGTGCTGTGGAGTTTTGCACGTTTTGCCACAGAGAGCACGTGGAAGTCTGATGTATTGCTCGATGCCCTTCACCACGGTCTGTCAGAGGAAATAAAGGACAGGCAGCCTCATGGGAAGTGTTCTCCAGCCATACATGGTGACCTTTGTCAGAGGAGAGGGGAAAGGATGTTCCCGCCCCCCCTCTGCCATCGCCTCTCCGCCGGGCTACCAGCTCCAACCTTCTGTGCACGGCCCCGCTTCTGCCTCACGCCACTCGTCTCCTCGTGATAACCTCGCTCCAGAGCCTCTGCCGTTGGGAAGGACCAAGTTGTCTTTCACTGAGCAGAGAGGATCTAAGTGAGGATTGTTGGATGTGCTGTGGTGTGCCTGGACATCACGTCCTGGGCATTATGACGACGCTGCTCTCTGGTACGCACCGCAAACTCAATCAGCTTCACCGACTAGATTCCCAGCACCAGTGTTTCTCAACTGGGGGTACGAGGTAGGGGAGGGTTTACTTTGACAGATTGCAGGGGGAACAAGGAGAAAGAAGGAGTCTGCTAAAACAGCGAAGATGGAAAGATGATGGAAGGTTGACTGTTATGTCAGGAAGCCATCCAGACATTTTTATGACAACACTTTCCAATTTTCTCTTCCCAAGGTGGTACGTGAAAAACCTAACAAACTTGAAATGGCTTGTGTTGGGTAAAAACTAGTTAAGAGGGGCTACATCAAATATTTACGAGGGGGGTAAAAATAGTTTGAGAACCACTGGCTTTGACTACACAATCCACACACTGACTGGTCTACCAGTTCCATCATTAGCTGGAGCTCCACACTGTCTCCCGTCTGCTATAGATTGGCAAGCGAGACGGTATCCCTGACCTGTCACAAGCTCAATCAAACTATCATGACCTCAAGCAGGTTTTTAGTCTGGTGCCACCTCACTGCCACCTCGCCGCCCATATGACTATGGGCTATCGACCTTCTCCCTGCTACCGCACCCCTTTGTGGCCGGTTGTATTTCCTCTCCGGGCCCGATTGGGGGGCTATGGACAAATACATCCGGGGGGTCTCTCTTGATTCTGGTATCATTCGGCCCTCTTGGTCCCCCAGGAGCTGAGGGTTTTCTTTGCGGAACCTGCATTCACTTGTGAACCTGAGAAGACGTGAATTCAGTGATTTTTGGTTTAAAAGATGCTAATGTCAAAGCCGGGCAGTTTATTGTGGTTAATGTACTTACTTACTTAATGTACTTAGGAATTACTTACAAATCCATGCTTCAAGAGATCATAGATCCAACAAAATTAAATAATAACGCAGCGGCGCCAAGGACACTGATGAAATGTAAAATATAAAAAAGTGAAAATGCTAATCATTAGGAAGAAGGGAGGAGGGAGGCGGGTGCTCGATGAAGACCCTCCGAGGGTCTGGAGACATTGCAATTACAGAAACTATTGACTCTGTGTTTCCCGAGGTATGATCAATTGCAGTGAAATAATGACATCTCGGTGTTGTTTTGACCCAATCACAGAGAAGGCAATTTATATTCTCTGGCGGCAGGGGAGGACAGGAGGAGGAGCACAAGGAGGAGGAGGAGGAAGGGGCGGTTGGTCTTGGTTGCAAAAGAACATGTCAGCTGACGTGTGGCCAGAGATCACTGACTGATTGGTTGGACAGAGGAGGACGCTTGTTCCTGTAACCGGAACGCTCTTCATACGCACGCGAACGCAAGAGACGTCCTCCGTCTGCGAACAATGTAAATCCCCCATCTTGTATTCCCATTGCGTAGCTGCGAGTATAGGCACTACCTCGTAAAAAATGCTCTCAAAAACACAGAGTTTTCACAGAGGACCTGTTGTTAGAACATCATTAAGCCACAAGTGAATCTTTTCCCTGGGTCGGGGTTGGGGGGCCGGGGGGGTGGATTAGACGGCAGATTGGAGTGATGATTGGGAGAGCGTGCGCTTTAATACCCACCAGCTCTCCACACAGTGAACTCCTTGCAGCCGGTCACGCACACACATCTGTATCGGGGCGGTGACAGAGACAAATGGGACAAATGGGGACAGTGGAGAAAAGTACTCCAAGTCCTCTGCCTTGTTCACAGAAAGTAATCAATCACTGACCCACTCCCTCCCCTTACCCCCTACCGCCTCCTCTGGCTTGTCGGAAAATCTCTTGATTCCCAATCTCGCCTTTGCTTGGCTTCGTTCCTGCTATCCTACCATGAATTAATTATATATATATATATTTATTTATTTATTACACACAAAACTTTTGTTCTTGAAAAATAAAAGATATATAGAGCGCTGAGAACAGATCATTGTATCTTGTTCCGTTTCCTTTCATCTCTTGGATAGTTGGAATGACCATGAACCGACTCTGTTCCGTTCACTTGTGTACATTCAAAACGTACATTCAAAAGTCCATATTGTACGCATTTATCATGTGCATATATGAACAACATCACAGTGCTATCCCACATTGGCTCATCTGATTTAATTCATGGTGTACCATTGTGACGTCTCAGTACTTTTTGAATCCTCTATATGCAAATAAGGTTGGTAATATCTAGTGAGCTGGAAATTGCATTGTCCTTGATATTTAGTCTCTAAGTAGTTTAAAAAAGCAAAGAATGGCCTCCTAGTCCCCAGTCCTCCTCCTCAATGTCAGTCTCTGTGCTCTGATGCCCCCCCCCCC
>PIJE02005349.1:0-19378 GCA_002895965.2 Coryphaenoides rupestris | reverse complement strand
CTCTGTCTTCGGGGTGTTTTGACGACCTCTGTCTGCCTCAGGAACTTTTGTGGGGACGAAGACAGTGCACTCATCTTCTCTCTTTTTCAAGGTTGTTTTTTGGATTTTAGCTTGATTCTTGATGATGGCTGTAGATTTATTCCCTGTTTGTTGGCTTGCATGTTCTTATGATGAAATATGAGGTTTGATGCTCAAGAAGGGCGAGCACTTTGTTGTGAAGGGTTAGCTCTTGTTAGCTTCTGTGTGTTAGCACAGAATATACCACAAGGAGTTCAGAGAGAGAGAGAGAGAGAGAGAGAGAGAGAGAGAGGTGACCAAAATTGTCATTTGACGAAGTGACAAGCGGGAAAGTCCACCTAGATGTATGCTGACTAGGTCAGACTACCAGCCTGCCCAGTGGACTGTACCGACAGGTAAACTGATCTAGTCAGCATACATCGAGGTGGCCACTCCCACTTGTGATGTCACGTCATCACAATGACAATTTTAGTCACGTGACCATTTTGAAAATACTTGTAATGGTTAATCACGCTCACACCTGGTGGTATAAATAGGGCCCCTTTAACACTTCAATGTCAAACTTGAACCATCAGCAAAAGGGTCTCATTTTTGTCACGTGAATCTTTTTCAAAAAATTGGACAGCATGGAGGACGTCATGTTGATTGACACAACACTATAGGCTTTAACCAGATGCATGCCACCCCCCCCCCCCACCCCACAGAGTGGCATGACGGTGCACTGGCAGAATCATGAAGATCGACATCGAGAAGCTGAGCGTGACCTGACCTGCCGGACGTCGGACCTGTCGGACCCCACAAGAACTGGAAGCTGCCAAGGACACCTACTACGACTCGACACGGAGACGGAGGACACTGAAAGAAGGAGCAGCAGGCCAATACGAAACAGCGGCGCACAAGTGAGTGTCCTGGAAGGAAACATACCGGAGATCAGATCAGATCAGATTAGATCTCAATGGGATCGGATTGGATTTGATTAGATTAGATTAGATTGGACTGGATTCATTCAGTGCATTCATCATCTGCACCTCTAACCGAATCTGAAAGCTTAATCTTTGGCAAACTTTATCGTCTTCATCCAGTTCATGCCATCTCTGTCTCTCTCTCTTTTAAGCTTGCATAATAAAACTTCAAAGCCAAAATCTCTCTGTCTCTCTCTCTGTATCTCTCTGTATCTGGCCTCTCTCTCTCTCTCCTCTCTCTCTCTCTCTCTCTCTCTCTCTCTCTCTCTCTCTCGTAGCGTAACATCAAGCGCGGTGATCGCCCACCCGTCGTTCCACAACATCAACTTCGAGCAGGCGAGAAGATGATGGGAGTCCATGGACCAGGGCGACCTCATCATCCGGCCCAGCAGCAAGGGGGAGAACCACCTGACGGTGACGTGGAAGGTGACCCAGGGCATCTACCAGCACATTGACGTGCGCGAGGAGGGCAAGGAGAACGCCTTTAGCCTGGGCCACACCCTCTGGATCAACGCGGAGGTAGGGGGGACCTTCCAGTGCACATGTCCAAACTGCTGCTGAAATGATTGACGCTGCCCCTTTAAGAAAGGTAGGATCATTTCTTAAAGGTGCAGTAACATCAAGTTGAGAATATTTTGTTCAAACTGCTGCTGAATTTTTTAAACTTTTGTCCAAGTTTGACCCATTTTTACAAGGGAGACATAGCCAAGAACAGCAGCAACACTAGTTTCACCAAAAATTAAATGTAACATAGAAATGAGTGACGATGCCCCTATTATAAAAGTAAGATCATTTCTTAAAGGAGCAGTAACACCAATTCGAGAATATTTTTTTTCATAAACGTAGCACGCGAGCTGTTCAATCCTCGCATACTGAGTCACGTAAATGTTCTCCATTAAAAACCAAAACAATGTCAAATACAAAACTCAACAGTAAGCGTCAAACTGAGAATGTGGTCTTGCTTCAGTTTAGTTCCGAGGTCCTCTCACTTGCCGTATAACCACGATTCAAATTCTTCACATTTCAAATGAATTTGTTTCCCGCAGGAGTTTGAAGATCTGGATGAAATCACAGCCAGATTTGTTCAACCAATGGCTGCCTTCGCCCGGGACCTACTCGGCCACAAATATTTCCAAGAGTGTGCCGGTGGAGACAGAAAGGGAGTTATATAGTACATATATATGTGGATCAAAACCACGACGAAAATATATGAAGTATACTCCCATTATGTGATTGTTCTCAACAGTCATCGGTTGTTGTTGTTGTTTTGTGTGAACTACAGAAGATGGAGGAGGTGCTGGTGAAGGCCAAGAAGGAGAAGCCGGCGTTCATCCCTACTACGTGTCGGCCTGCCGGGACTGCCGGGGAAGTTCCTCCTGGGGTACCAGCCCAGGGGCAAGCCACGGTCAGCGACAACCCACCACTACCACCACCACCACCTGCTGTACTGTAGTGTTTAGGGAGAGAGAGAGAGGTGACCATTTTGACGAAGTGACATCACAAGTGGGCAGACTACCAGCCTGCCCAGTGGACTGGACTGGACCGTACCAACTGGTAAACTGATCTAGTCAGCGTACATCTCGGTGGACACTCCCACTTGTGATGTCACTTCGTCACAATGACAATTTTAGTCACGTGACAGTTTTGAAAACTGCTTGTAATGGTTAATCACACTCACAGCTGGTGGTATAATAGGGCCTCTTTAACACTTTAATGTCAAAACTTTAACCATCTGCAAAAGAGAGAGGGGGGAGAGGTGTGGTGCGATGCTCTTGAACATTTCAATGAGTTCACATGGTTTTCTAATGTTGCGATCTATTCACAGATATTGGCTATCAGTTATTTTCACTGTCCTGCACTTATACTTAAATAACCATTCAGAACACTGTGCATACTCCACATATATAGTATTGTAGGTGTTAGTGTAATCATGGAAGCAAGCATGTACACACACAACTTCATGATGTGGCTGAGCACTCTAGTTTGGGTTTTGCAGAGTGGGAATTCGTGACCATCACCCCGGAGGGCTTCAGGTACCGAGCTCCAGATCTTCCCCACCGTCACGGGCTGTTCCGTCTGGTTCAAGGACCACTACCAGGAGCCCGTCCCAGGTCTGAGCCCCAGTCTCTTTGTTATTGTTGTCTGCAAGCTTCTGTAAAGCCTGGCTTCTCAGTGTTGTGTAACAGTAATTAAGCTCGATTGGTGTCTCAAACCATGCTGTGTTGGATCCCTTGAACTTGGAGGAATTGGACCTGGAAAAGTCCTTGAAACGTCCTTGAATTTGATGTTTAAGGAGGTGCGGGAACCCTGTAATAGGGAACGGACTGGGACTAAAAAACATCTCCTGGACTTTGTCCGCATATAGGCCCACCACAACCAGCATGATACACACCAGCCCCTAGCAGACAAGCCTGCTAGGGGCTGTGTGTACTCATGCTGGTTGGCCTATAGGGACACCAGTCAGGGTGTCACATTCACAATAGCAAGTACCATCACAACACCACCGATGACGATTGGAGGCTGTGCTTATCAGACTATGATATGACGATGAACCAGGGAGCCACAAGCCGACGGCCCGTGGGACAGACGGCCCTTCAGGACTTTTCCAGAAGGTCCAGACGGCCCGTAACTAGTCTAGTCCGTCTCTGTGTCCTCCGTACAGGGATCACTCCGAGCAGGCAGCAGCAAGGACGCGGACCCCGGTGTCTGTAAACCGCCACGCCCGCCAACATCAACATCGCAGGCGAGTTTCTCTCTCCCCCCCGCGTTCGGGTCGTGTTCCAAAAAATGCGATGATGTTCATGTTCCTGTTTTGTGTTTGTTAACCGGCTGCCGTCGCTAGCGAGGTGAGACCTCATTGGCGTTGTTACCGTGGACACTGAGCTAGCTCTCTCCGTGTTGTCTTCCTGTTTGTTTGTTGGTGTTGTTTGTCGCGTTCAGACCTGACCCGAGCGGTCAGCGCCCTCGCGCCCAACATGACCTCTCAGATGTTCAACGCCATCGCGCGGTAACGGGCCGGGCCAGAACCCCAACGCCAACCCGGCCCAGTGGGACGTCCAGCCAGTACGCGTACAGCGGCGGCGGCGGCAGCAGCACCGGCGGCGGGGGCAGCAGGCAGCGCCTACCACGTACGGACACAACCGTCGACCGTTTCCGCCATTGTTTACTCGCCGCGCGATGCCGCCCACCTCGCCGTGGGAACCGCTCTTCACTCGCCGCTCCCAGTCAACGCTAAGCCCCGACATTTTGTGTGTTGTGTTTGGCTTTTTGTTTGGTTTTTTTTGTGTATTCGCAGTTTCGTTTGGTGCATTCGTGTGTCGGTATTCGTGTTTGCGTATACTATAAAATAGTACTTAGCATTGTGTAGCATCTTGTATGTTCTTAGTTGATATTTTAGTTGCACGAAAAACGGTCCTTAAAAATGCTTCTTCTGTTTGTATCCTCGCTATCTTGCCGCCAACGCTCGCAATTATGAGCACTTGTTCTATTAACCTGGCAATTATGAATGTTTTGAAACCTTTTCTATTGTAATCTTTATGCACCGCCAGCGATATACTTCTGTCTTCTCTTTGCGACAAAATGTAGTTATTAAGCTGCTGTGGATAAAATGCCCTAAATGTAAATGTATAATGTCAATACTTGCAAACACTTTGTATTAATTTTGTCAAAGTCAAAGTGTTTTATTGTCACGTTCCTTCATGACACACAGGGCCGTTCTGAAAAAATGTATATCTTGTGCAGGCGACAGTAAGGCAAAAAAGCAGGCAAAGAAAGTATGTATATATGTATATATGTATCCAGAGTATTTAAATACACGCATAGGGAATATGGCGTATGTATCCAGAGTACTTGAAATCATCTTAAACGTTACCAAGTGTTATAAATGTACATTTAAAGACAAAGTCATGCATTTTAGTCGCGCGTATGTGTCTGTGTCCAGATCTTCGCCGACCCTGCCCAGCAGCCCGTCACCACGCGCTGATGACGCCCAGCTACTCGTACGCGACGCCGAGCCAGCTGCAGAGCGCCGGCACGCCCCAGTACCCCAGCGGCACGCCTCAGTCCTCACACGGCGGGCGGCCCTCCTCCTCCACGCCCAACTCCTCCACCTCCACCTCCTCCTCCCGCCACCGGACGCCACAGCTGCAAGGCAAAGTATGCAAAGTCTGTCCGTACGTTTTGGTGTCCGAGAAAATTATATTTGATGAAATGAGAGGATCCCACTCGACGTCCTGCATGTGGGCCATTCAATGTTTGTTTGAAAATTGAAGGTTTTTGAATTTTTGTTATTTTCAATTTAAATTGTACGATATCTGAGAATCAAGTGCATTCTGAGTTACGTGGGTTGAGACAATAACAATCAGAAACTAATGTTAGTTCTCATCATAAATTAAACCTTGTACACATTTAAAAAAGCTATGAAATAACGGTATATATACTGTACATATATATCTTTAAATTATCCACACTTACATGCCTTACACTTTGTTCCTTTTTCCCCCGCGAAATCCGACCGACTCAAACATACGAGAAATCAGCCCACAAGCTGTTCTACGCAAACAGAGAGAGTCGGGGAAAGCTCTCAATGTAAAAATCCTATATGTAGTCCCTGAACAGATTCATTATTCTTACATACAGCACCTGTAACATAATAAAGAAATATAAAAACCATATACATTTCATTTGATAGCATTTCGTAGTGTGACTGATTTTACAATTAAAGTTTAGGGTTGCGCCATTTGACAGATCCCCCCCCCCCTCTCTCATCTAAAACCTGGAGTTACAACTGTAGTAAAAATAAGTTGTACAAGTATATATCAGTTGTGTGTACGTTAATTCAACATGGAAGTTTAGTGATGAGTTGAATTCAACAGTTGAACAACAACAAACAGGAAAACAACACAAGAGAGCTAGCTCAGTGTCCACGGTAAAAACGCTATGAGGTCTCATCTCGTTAGCTAGCTCAGCGTCCGTGGCCTCCAAATATGAAACTTTCATATTAGAACTTCAACACTCTAAATCTCCTCTTTGTCATTGTCTCTGTTTTCCGTCTCCGTCTCTCTGTCTCTGTTTCTGTCTCTGTCCCCTGTCCTGTCTCTGTCTGCATCTCTCTCGCTCTCTTCTCCTCTCTCTTTCTCTCTCTCCCCCTCTCTCCCCCTCTCCCTCCTTCCCTCCAGGGCGACCTCTCACACGGCGGTGGACTGGGGCAAGATGGCAGAGCAGTGGCTTCAGGAGAAGGAGGCGGAGCGCAAGAAGCAGCGGCCCAGCGGCGGCGGCGGCGGGAGCAGCAGCCGGATGACCCCGCGACCTTCGCCCAGCCCCATGATCGAGAGCACGCCCATGTCATCACGGGAGACGCCACGCCCCTGCTGGATGAGACCGATCGGTAGACCTGCTCCATTTTCATCTTTATTTTATTATTATTATTATTTTATTTGTGTGTGTGTGCGTGTGTGCGTGTGTGTGTGTGTGTGTGCACGCGTGCACGCGTGTGTGTGTGTGTGTGTGTGTGTATCCATCGATCCGTTGAGGCAATCAATGGATCGGCAGTCATCATCATAAAGGCAAATGCACTTTCTGTTGGGGTTTTTTTTAAAGTAAGCGCGATGATGTAAGATTTACGTTGTGCGTAAATTAATTACGTCACCGAGTCATGTGCAGCTAATCCAAGAAGAAGTAGAAGAAAAAAAAACATGGAGGACTTGGGACGGTGATATTAATATGTTATTTAAAAATGTATGTGGCAAAGTTTTGATTGTAGTGGATACACGGAAATGTGCATACACATGAAAATTGTGCCATGTCTGGACAGCAGAGATAAATCATCACAATGTTGAATGATTTAATCATCCACGGGAAGAGCACTTTTTAAGGATGTTTTAAGAGATTACACAGAAGAAGAAGAAGAAGAAGGCATTCCTAAGATGAAGGATGTGGGAGTGTGTTTTTTGGTGGCTGGTTAAATCAACCTCACCTGGCCCAGGTAGAGTCTGGGGTGGGTGGGGCTGCAGCCTCACCTGGCCCAGCTGGAGTCCTGGGGCAGGTGGGGCTGCACACCTGTGGTGCATTGGCTAATCAGTGCACCACAGGTTAAGTCAGCCACCAGTCCTTAGCTAACGTGTTAGCTAAGGACCATCTGCTCCACATCATGTCATTTTATTAAACCTTTGCAATAAACCACACTTTTCATCACCACCCTGCCTGTGTCCTTGGAGGAGCCCCGCACTAAGCTACTTTATGTGGCATTGTGGTGGGAAGCCCTGCTACACTGGCACCCAACGTGGGGCCCTCCGGGAACAATGACATGACGTGGAGCAGATGGTCCTTAGCTAGCATGCTAGCACTCTCTGAGTGTGTGTGTTGGTGGCTGACCACCTGCGGTGCACTGATGAGCCAATGCGCCACAGGTTTGTAGCCCCACCCCCCCCAGACTCTAACTGGGCCAGGTGAGGCTGCAGGCCCCGCCCCCCCCTCACCAGACTAACAGGGCAAGTTAGGACAATGAAGCCCGCCACCAAACACACGCACACTCCCACAAAGGACAACCAAGTGTTGGTTGTCCTTTGCTTTACACCAATATATAAAGCTTTTAATATTAATGAGCCAGAATGACACAAAGATGTTGCTAGTAATATGCAAAATAGCCAAGTAGTTCTGAAAATGGTCAAAGAAAAAGTCAAACGATGGCTGGCCCTTTGTTTTGAAGTTTACTTTAAGTCTCCACGCCCTGTCGTTCGGCAAAAGGATGAAAGACAGCCGTTTGTTCACGCATGCTTTGTTTGAGTCAGACTTTACACTTGGTCACTCTAAATGCATGCAATAAAACACATTCAATCATAAAATACAATCAGACCATTTTAGTTTCGGTTTTAGCGGGCACATCTTTTTAATCGTAGGCGTGCTTTAGTGTGAGCCTTATCAATTTCTCGCTTCTTTGGACAAAAGCTGAAGGCCAAACTGTTTTATTGTGTGCTGCTGCAATAAATTGAGGTGTGTGTGTGTGTGTGTGTGTGCGCGCGTGTGTGTGTGTTTGTACACAGAAGCCACTGTAGACTAGAGTGCTCAGTACTTCTAAGTCATGCTTACATAACAATACAAATTAGTTCATGTTACGTTCTGCTACTTAATGAAGGTGGCTGTTAAGCCCCAGTGCTGTTGTCAAACCCATTCCTTAAGCAACAAACAAGTAAGTAACCCAAAAGTGTTTAACCACAGCATCAATGTTCCACCCTCAGTATACTTCTGTCAAAGTAATTAAAGCAATGTCTTCTTTAAAAGTAATCCATGGCTTCCTGGTTTATTTGAATTGTACTTTATTCTTTGATTCAGAAGTAATTGTCTTAATTGCCTGCGTTCAATGGTTCCGATTACCTTAAACACACATGCATCACCATAATTGTTTTGCTCTCTCATAAAGAAGACTGCAAATGATTTAAAATTATGAATGGATTGATGAATCAAGCCCCCCCCCCCCCCCTCATGGCTTGATCGACCCAGGGATATTTCTGTCCAACAAAATGGCAGAATTTGATTCACCAAACCGCAACCCAAGTCACATTCTCAAAAGTGCAGACTGCACTGAAAAAGGGTTCAAACAGTACGGATGAATCCAAATATTTGAATGAAGGGGGGGGGGTCTAAGTCTATCTCCTCCTTTGGGTTTCAGACTTGGCTCTAGGCTGCTGGCCGCCGCCGCCGTGGTGCCAAGCTCCCTCTAAAACCTTGGGTTGGTGGTCTTCCAGGAGACATGGGATCACCACCTCTGCCATTCACATGTCCTCAATGCTGCCATGTTCCCATGGGCCCCGGACAGGCTTAATAGTGGTCGGGGGGGGCGGGGTTTGACTCTCAGGCGAAAGTCTCTGGGGTTCATACCTCCTCAATGCCCGCTGTGGACCTATAAGGAGTGGCCTGCAGCAAGATGCCCTAACTCTGCCTGCTTCCTTAAAGTACACTGAGCTACACTTTGGATTAAGGTCTCTGCAAAGGATTAAACAGGAGTAGTAGTTCATGGTAGTAGTAATAGAAGTATTCATGGTAGTAGTATTTATGGTAGTAGCAGCGGTAGCGAAGGGAAAGGCTCCTCTCATTAGCTCCAGCCTCCCAGCTCTGTTGCTCCCGCGCTGGCATGTGAGAGGTCAGCTGACCCGGGATTGCGGCCACGGTGCAGGGTGTTACCAGGCTCATTATGAGGCCGGGAGGAGAGTAGGGCACATAGTTACACCTAATCCTTTGTGGAGAATGTGACCCCCTTCACCCCCACTCCCGCTCCCATTGTGACCCCCGTGGGTCACGGTGACAGGGGGGCGTGGTGGGTGGGAGGGGAGGGCAAGTTAAACCAAAAGTTCTCATTCCCGGCCGAACAAAAGAGCACAGTAAATGCACTCGGAGGGCGAGAGAGTTCCCTGGCTGCACTCCTCTGGATACAGTGTGGACAGATTGTTCCTTTGGAACACAGAATCATTTCTTAAGTGGCCTCAGAGGTTCTGTACAAGTATGTTTTAATTCACAATTCAATACATAACTGAAATGAGGAATCATAACTGTTCAGATGAAATGATCAGATGTTCCGTAACATAAAAAATGAAACACTTTTATCATTTTGGGTTTTTTTATTAACATGAGCGAAACAGTTTTACAAAATGAGAAAGCAAAATCAGAAAGGGCTTGATTCCGGTCGATAGCAGCTCAAATGTTGAACAAGGGAAGCTTTATTCGGAAAATGATTCTGTTCCATTTCATTCAATGTGAAGGCAATCATGTACGTAGTCATGAACTATGTTGGCTAGCTAAGACGTCTATTCAACGCCGTCACTTCAGTGCCTCCTTCGCAAGGTGGCCTATTGCTGCCGAAAGAAGAGCAAAGCTTTTCTCCTCTTCTTGAAGTCAAACTGCTGCTGTACTCTCTGCAGAGTCAGCTGCATAGGACTTAACGAAGGCGCTCTAGTGGTTGTCACAAGGACAGTGTTCTCAGATAGCTGAGCGTCAGGCTTCTTCCCCTGCTCGTCAACCCTGGACACCACGGTTGAGAACCGGGATCTGGTGGTGTGGCGTGTCCCCGACTCATGTGTGGCTTGGCCGGCTGCGGGACTAGCATCTCTGTCGAGAATGCAGAGCGACGGCTGCTTCCTTGTCCCGCCCCCTGCTCCTCTCGTCGCTCTTTGTGTCGAAACACTGCGACGGGACGGGATGCCAGTCCTGCCGTGCTGAGATCCCCCTCTTTTACCAGAGTGCTGCACTTCTTCACATGGCCGAGTATCTACCGCGGTTGTTGTGTTTGTACTTGTGGTCAATAAAACACTTTCACTGGCAGGAGGAACCGTATGTTCAGAGGATTTCTCCAGAAGCGGCTTTCCATAGAAAGGAGACGATGCAGACTTCCCCCTCCGCCTTTTTCGCCCCGTGCCCTTTACCCTTTGACCTTTTGCCTTACGAATGCCACGACTCTGTGCCGACGTCACAGCGGCAACCAATTTTGCCCCATACATCTCTGGCCGGCGTGAGACCTTCGGCTCTGGGCTTTTTGTCGGCGGTATTGATGAGGCGATCAGCACGCCAAGCCCTCCGATCGATTTCGCGCGCTCCTCTGTGGGAACTTGGCGGACTGAAACAATGGGGACAGTGTTGGCCAGCTTCCTCCTCTTCTCCCCTCTGTCTCCCGCCGGTCCCTCCTCGGAGCGGTTCCTCTTTGTCAGAGCGGTTACGTCGGGGGTCCTCGCGGTGGTCACGGAGGTCTCAAATGAGTCAAAGCGGCCCTGAGACCTTTGTTGTCCGAGCGGAGTTGAGGTTGAGTTTATGGCAACAATGCTCGGGGTATAAGATATGTTCACTAAGGTGATTGTTGAGCTCCAAGACAACTTCTCTTTTGGAGTAACATTTACTGTATTATCTGGCGGGAAATAAATGCCACTTTTGGGGATTTTCCTCCTCCTCTTCTTCTTCCTTCCCTTCCTTGACATCAAGGTTTTCGTCTTGGCTGGTGGTGTGGTAGCGGTTTGGCTGGTCGACACCGCGAGCGGTGCTAAGCCTGTGCCTGAGTCAGCAACCGGTTGTGTGACGCGTTCTTTTGGAGCAGCGGCAGACGGTGATGTGGCCTCTGCTGCCGCCTCCTTATCCGCTGCCGGCTCATCCTTCATCACTTCATTGGAGGCCCCCTCTTGCCCGGCCAGGTCGAGTCCGCCCTGGCCGACAAATCTGTGTTTGTTGCCATGTCCCGAAGGGCCCGCCTTGAGCTTGATTATGAAGTTGTTGCCGTCGGCCACCTTGCTACTGGAGGCTACGAGGACATCTTCCACTCCGGCGTCTGTGTGAAGTTTCACCTTCCTCCCTCTCCCCTTTCCTTTACCGTGGCCTTGCGATTTCTTCCTCTTTCCGGTATTTTTCCGGTTCTTCTTCTTGTTCTTCTTCTCCTCTGCGGTGGGCGTGGCTCCTTTAGCCACTGTGTCCACGGGGGAGCCCTGAGACGTGGACACCGTAGCCAGGACCTTGATGAAGTCCTCGGCTGCCGTCACCATGGTCACCAGCGACGACTTGCCCACTTCCGGGCCGCCGCCTACGCTGCCGGTCCGGGAGACGGGGAGTCCTGACGGGGTTGTGCTCTCCTCCTGCCTCGCCTTCGCCTCATCAACTTTGACGCCGTTGTTGTTGTTGTTCTTCGTCACGCGAGGAGCCAAGGTCAGCACATCGATGATGTCGATGCCGCCAAAGTCGTACGGGATCACCGGCTGAGGCACCGCGACTGCGACCTTCTCGTATCTTTTACATCTGAAGCGTAAAAGTGAGAGAGAGAGAGAGAGAGAGAGAGAGAGAGAGAGAGAGAGAAAGAGAGAGAGACGGTCAGGAGCTGCGAGGGACGGACGTGAGGGGAAATTGAAGAAATAAAAACACATTTCGACGTCGCAATCGCCCGTGTACTTACAGCCCGTACCAGTGACGCTCCGCGCAGTGGTCCTCGTAGGCGAACTCGAAGCAGGGCACCCCGATGACGTTGAAGAAGGCCTGGCCCACCACCCGGGACGCCGTGTCGTTCACCTTCCGCAGACACTGCTTCATCCTGCAGCGCAGCGAGGACAAGCAGCTCGTTAGCACGCGCTACGCTAACGCCGCCGCCGCCGCGCTCAGTAGGTTAAGCAGCTGTAGATTCAAGATTCAAGAAGTGTATTCATCACATGCACATGCGGGACGTGCACTGAAATGAAAAAGTGGTGATGCTCAGCGGAATGTGCAACAGAACAATACAAATATCACACAGAATATTCACACTATTTACAGTATTTACAGCAAAAAGAGCAGCTTTTTTATATCTAGGTTTTTGCAATTATTAATGGTCACCCTGGCATTACAGGCCAGTTTAGTGAAGTGTAATATCTTAAAACACATCTGGTTACACGGAAATGTGTGTTGATGATGAAAAGTGAAAACAAAAGATAGCAAAGAAGTGATGGCACCCAGAAATGGATGAAATGTAGCACATGTGCACGTCAAGAAAACGTTTAAAAGGATAATGATCACTTGTGTGTGTGGCATGATCCTTCATTCGTGTGGTTCATTCATTTGTTGATATTGATCACCACTTAAAATAACTTCATGCAAGAGAGATGGAAGACAAAGGGACAGCTCACGCAATATCACAGTCACAGTGGCAGATGGAGTGCCACTTGAAGTTGGTGTGGCCGTATTTGGTGGAGAAGGCGTGGATGACGTGCGGGCAGTGGTCGTGCGTCCGGCAGCAGCTGTCCGTCTCCGCGAACTCCCCTTTGGAGACGAGAGGGGGAAGAAGAGGAGGAGGAGGAAGAGGAGGAGGGTGGCTTCATCAAATCAATCACCTGCACCTTGCGTCCTGTGACGTGACGCGTCGTCGGGCTGTGACTGTTAAACGATGAGGAAGTAAGTAAGTAAGTAGGTGGACGCAAACTTACCCAAGTCGTCGTCGTTATCGGCCATGTTGCCGGCTCCACACCACAGCGTGCCCGGGTACGTGAAGCCTCTCTTGGACCTCCTCAGCAGACTCGTCGCGGGTGATCGCGGTTGCGGCGGCGGCTGCGGTTGCGTCTTCTCCGTCCGCGCCACTACGCGCCTCCGCTCGAACTCCCGACACGTGAAGCAGTGTCTGCGGAAGGTGAACGACACGGCGTCCCGGGTGGTGGGCCAGGCCTTCTTCAACGTCATCGGGGTGCCCTGCTTCGAGTTCGCCTACGAGGACCACTGCGCGGAGCGTCACTGGTACGGGCTGTAAGTACACGGGCGATTGCGACGTCGAAATGTGTTTTTATTTCTTCAATTTCCCCTCACGTCCGTCCCTCGCAGCTCCTCTCTCTCTCTCTCTCTCTCTCTCTCTCTCTCTCTCTCTCTCTCACTTTTACGCTTCAGATGTAAAAGATACGAGAAGGTCGCAGTCGCGGTGCCTCAGCCGGTGATCCCGTACGACTTTGGCGGCATCGACATCATCGATGTGCTGACCTTGGCTCCTCGCGTGACGAAGAACAACAACAACAACGGCGTCAAAGTTGATGAGGCGAAGGCGAGGCAGGAGGAGAGCACAACCCCGTCAGGACTCCCCGTCTCCCGGACCGGCAGCGTAGGCGGCGGCCCGGAAGTGGGCAAGTCGTCGCTGGTGACCATGGTGACGGCAGCCGAGGACTTCATCAAGGTCCTGGCTACGGTGTCCACGTCTCAGGGCTCCCCCGTGGACACAGTGGCTAAAGGAGCCACGCCCACCGCAGAGGAGAAGAAGAACAAGAAGAAGAACCGGAAAAATACCGGAAAGAGGAAGAAATCGCAAGGCCACGGTAAAGGAAAGGGGAGAGGGAGTAAGGTGAAACTTCACAGCTCGAACTCCCGACACGTGGCCACGGCTTCGTCCAGGCGCACAAAGCGGCTGTCAGCGACGGCGGCCAGGCGGCGTGGAACCCCGGTCCTGTGTGGTGGTGGTGGTGGTGGTGGTGGGGGGACCGCGGCGACCACCGCCTGCCTCTTCGCGCGTCTGCACGCCTGCACGAAGGACTTGACCCGCGCCCGGTCCACGACGACGGCGCAGTCCACCAGGAGGTCGAGGTCGAGGTCACCGCGGGGGGTCACGACGGAGCGCACCGCCCGGCGTCCGTCTGACACGCGGTACAGCAGAGCATCCGTCAGCACACCCTCTCCTCTTCCTCCTCCTCCTCTTCCTCCTCCCGCCATCACTGACATTGTGGCACAAAGGGTGCTGCCGTTCACCTGCGCGAACCAGGCGTCTTTGTTGCCGTCGTTCTTCGCGCCGCCGAGTTGCTCCCCCTTGACGCCGACGTCCCTGTCCTGGTGGTAGGACAGGACGATGAAGAAGACCCACAGCATCCCGGCGGAGTGGTCCTGCTCCTGGTCCTGGTCCTGGTCCTGCTCCTGGTCCTGCTTCAGCTTCAGCACCCCGCGTTGCGCAGACAGCTCCCCGGGACGACCACCCACCCGTGACCCGCTCCTCTCTTAATAAAGCAGCGTGGAGGAGGAGGAGGTGCAGGTGTGATCATTAATACCCACGCTGGGTGGGAGGAGGAGGAGGAGGAGTCCTGCCTGCATGCATGCCTGCAGTGAGTTCACACTGGCGTTCATTCATTTCAATCCGGCTTGGCACCGTTTCATGTTCGGAACAGCAGATTTGTCTTTCATTGTTAATTGTGCTTTAACTTGTGAACATGTGAAGCAGGGAAGCATGGGGTTAATACTGTCCTATGCATTGGGGGTATGGGGTTGGGGGTTGAGGGACGGCTGGCTGAACGTTATCCACTGGCACCGCTTTTGGCACCCCCCCTTTGTGCGTAATGACCGTGAGTTACCTCTTCCTCCTCCTCCGCTCACTTCTTTTCTTTTCACCACCAGGAATGGACTTTGCTGTCATGACGCCACCACAGAGGAGGAGGGTGGAGGGTGGTGGTGTCGATGGGGTGATTCTGCCAATCCAATCCCTTTTTAAACGTGAACCTAATTGGTTCATGATGGAGGACTGGTGGCTATTGTTCAGCACCAGGAGTGTGACTTGTTTGGCGCAGTTGTTTCCATGCATGCTTTTGGAGAGATGTCACGCATTGCTTAATACCAATACTCAAAAATGTATGACATAAGCAGACACAAGAACAAACAATTTGGAAGTGCTGTTTTATTTTTCACAATTGATTTAGGAAGAGGTAGAAAAGCAGAAGGAAAACTGTTCACCGAAAGACATATTGGTTAGGATATTTGTGTTGCTTCTTCTTGGATAATGTTCATGAAAAACAGATTTTATTCTCACCTTTTATTTATTTGTTTGACAGGGACAGTGTACTGCTTCTTAGCTGTACCAGAGTCAGCTAAAAGCTCATTTGCATCTGTAATCCCTGGGCAGGAAACAGAGAATAAGCTCTCTGTTAAGAACATGAAAACTATATGGTAAGGTAAAATATTCTTCAAAATATACTTTGAATTTGGGCAGAGGCTCATCAAAAGTATTGGGCAAGAACATGCATTGTACAATCAAGCATAATAAATCAAATCAAATGAGGTGCTGACTAATTGTTCCACTTTGCCTCTTCTATGAAGCAGCTTTTCAGAACAAATAAAACTGTAGGTCAATACCGGATTCACGGTCACTTAGTAATGATTTAGTGAGATATATTTTCTAAGTTCCACAGCAAGAAACAAACCCCTCCAAATAATGCTAATTTTTTAGGTGCTTTGTGTCACATGGTTGGGTTTATGGGGATAGATGGGGAGATCGAGCTACTCAGCCCACTAAGCGGATTGTTTGAAGGCGGGGAAGCGATGATGTCAAATCACCAGATGCGGTGATGTAAAATCACCCGATCCAATCTGGAGGAACCTGCTTGGAGTAGGATTAACTCTGGTAGCACAGCTTCAATTGTCCCTTTTCATACAAACAGTGGACCAAAACCAAAGTAATCACAAACACAAAAGAACAAAACACAAACATAAAAATAATATATACAGTATATTACACATTTCTTTTACACATGCTTTACTTGGGTCTACTCTAGATGACCATTTTTAAAAGAGCCAGGTAACCTATTCCTCGTGGGGGGAGTCATAATAACTAACAGTATAAAAATATCTAACTAAACACCATAGCTGTTTCTGGTTGGGTGATCTGCTGCTATGACCATCACCACACCAGGCCATCATTTCAGCCAGAAATGTAAATGATACCCCCTGTCCATCAAGCTGAATGTAAAATCACTTTAACTGTATATACAACGCCATTGAATGTGAATGTGTTTCACTCATTACCAGAGGAAACAAATACCTTTACACGTACATATTTACAGCTACAATATAAAACCCTAGCTTCTGGCTCTCCAAGCCATGGTGGTCTCCGGCTTAACTATAATTTTGGCACAGCGCTCAAAGTGGGGGAACCCGATATGTGTGGTGGTCTTCCTCCATGACCACCCTGAACCCCGCCTTCTGAAGCCACTGTGTTGGTGTACACGGCAAGCTTGAGAGAATGGATGTGCTGGCGGTTCGGGCAAACGGGCGGAAAGCCTGGTATCTTTCTCTCATGGCACCCAACACCAAAGGACTAACGTTTGCCTGGCTCGACCCGTCCAGACTCTACTGTAACTCCCAGGTAAAGTTTGCTTGGACATAATCATCTTCCCAATGTTTGGATATATATATATCCCAAAAAAGGCTCAGATTATTGTGTTAGTATGTTAGCCCGTACTGCTGCACGATCGCAGTCTGTTACATTTCCAGGGGTACAATAAGTATGATCTCATGCATAACTTAAGCCTGGACCACATGCATGTCCCACTGATTCACACGATCTGGATACACTGGTGTGTCGGTTTGTCCAGGGTCTAGCAGACTGTGTGAAAGACCTTCTCTGCCCATTCCAAAATGACACTGTTGACCTGGTAGCTGGCATAGACGCAATGGGATTCATTCTTGGTAAGAACAGTTTTTTTGCTGAAATTGAGTAGCAACCATCTCCGTGCTTTGCTTTGTTTTGAGTCCAACTTGTGGACACTCTCTCAGTTCAGTTCTCTTAGCATGCTAACCTATTTTAAGCATTGTTCCAAAAATAGTGCTGGACATTCAACCCACTGGTCAAGATACTGAAATAAGACATGCTGAGGCAGCACGGGGTACAACAAGACCCTGTGAATATGTTAAACTTAACACAAGTCATACTGGTATATAGTAGGTTATGTGTTTATGAAAGTATTTTTAGTCACCTTCATTTCAAATTGGTATGTTGTGGAGAGATTGTCGTTAATTTATTTTTGTCATTTTATAGTTAAAATTGCAACTTGTTTTAAGACATTTCTAATGACGATGGTCCACAGGGGCAGCTGTGGCCACAACTCTGGGGAAGGGGTTCCTGGCTGTCCGCAAGGCAGGCCACCTCTGTGTCGAGACCCAGAGCCAGCAATACACAGACTACAGCGGGCGGGAAAAAACCATGGAAGTACGTGTGGACATGCTAAAACCAGGTGATTAATCCCGTCTCTATACTCTGTCCTTGTTCTTCAGGGGAAATGTGACTCAGTAAGTTTTCCAAAGCGTGGGAAAAAGAGACACAATTCTGCAAAGCTTTTAAATCCATTAGGCCTGCGGCATAAAAGCTACTATCAATAAAACTGCACAGACCGGCCGCACAGCTACAATGGGCCAAAAAAAGAAAACCAACCACATTTGATATAAAACACTGTCCCCAAGTGGTGACTGAAGCAAACAACAACGTTTCGGTTCACAAAGATTTATGAGAAGGTCATTTGAGAGTTGAAGGCCCACAGTCACGACATTCCTTCCTCCCCTAGGTCTCCGAGTGTTGTTAGTAGACCAATGGATAGAGACCGGAGGCACCATGAAAGCGGCGATTAAACTAGTGGAGGACCTGGGAGCCACAGTTGTAGGTCAGTCTCCTTTTCTGATGTAGCCGACTGAAACATACAACACTGGACTGGACCGAACCATTAAGATAACTGACATTTAATTCAAGACCATGTTCACTGCAGGTGTTGCTGCAATCGCAATTGAGAACACAGAGGGAGGAAAATGGATAAAGAAACATTACAAACACGCTCACTGCATCCCAGAGGAACTGCAAGAACAAATTGATCGCCAACATCTTGAGTCCTTCAGCAGTTTACAGTTGAAAAACTGATCTAATTAAACAAATTTTTTTTTAAGTGAACAGATGACTTAAATGTGCAATTGAATTGAAGGGGGAGTGTGACATCTAGTGGCCGAATGTTGTAAATGTTATCAATTGTACCTTTTAAAATTATCCAAATTTTGTCCATATTTCGTACAATATTTTAAGTCATATACACTGTACCCATAACAAGCATTTTTGATTAAACTATTTTTAAACAGCTTGAGTTTTGATAAATACAGAAATTACTTTAAGAGACACCGAGGAGCTATTCTCACCACTGGAAATGTAATTTTAATGCAACTATATATTGTCATAAGCAAGTGAGACTATCGGTAAAAGATTTGAAATTGGTTTAATTATTGCAAATATTCCACTGGCCACACACCATTCAATACAAAATTCAACTGATTCAACTAATTCAAATTAACAGCAAACAGATTTGAAATACTGATACAAATATTCAATATACTATTTTTTTTTTTATAAAAAAACAATGTGTTGACGGAACGATATTAGACGTAGCAAATATCAAAATTACAATGGCACAATTGATTTTATAACTGATGATATAAAACTGACCACATCATTTTACGATTTAAAAAGATATTGCACTTGGGTGGTACCGAAATAGAGGAATAAACTAGTGTGTCTGTCAAGTTCAAATGACCAACCACAGATATCGACTTCCAACTATTGGAGAAAAAAAAAATCTATTTCAAGTCTTTTAAAAGAAAACACTGTGGTATTCCCTTCCCCTGTGCCACTTCCTAAAATCCCATGAAGTGTTGGCCAAAGAGGAACTCTCCCCTTTAGTACCGTTACAATTAAGGCTCGGTGTCCACCAGATGTGTTTTTAGCGCTTGCAACCCCATATTTTCAATACAAATCCTATGAAGTTCAGCGCTGACAGCACAAAAACACCCTCAGTGTTCAGCTTTTTTTCCCGCTCCGCTCCCAGCACTGTCAGTTGAAAAGTGTTCAACTTTTGGAAGAGCGTGGCTCATCAATGTCACTTCTCTCTTGTCGGCCAATTAAAATCGAGGAGGGGGGCGGGACATACGATATCAACACTGTCAACAATGGTGGAGGAGAAACTCATACTGGCTGTCAGTGCTCTGAAAATGAGGTTGTGGGCACAAAAAACGTGTCTGGTGGACACCTGCCCTAAACTCTCGCTTCCAATCTTACTGACAACAATAGGGCTGCTTCTTCTTGGACGTTGTATAGAGATTGCTTGAATTGCTGTTGATTCCTGAAACAAACACACAGG
>PIJE02005347.1:0-17500 GCA_002895965.2 Coryphaenoides rupestris | reverse complement strand
GGAGGGAGGGAGGGAGGTGGGCCCTGGCCAGTCAGTGTGACCGCTGTTCCTCCCAGCAGGGGCACGGAATGCTAAAGCTGCCAGTTGTCAGGGCGCCACGGCGGACACACAAAGTATGGTGCCGCTGCTCGCCGCACAATTACATCTGATCTGACCTGCCGGCAGCGGCGGCGGCAGAAGCAGCCTCCTTCAAATGGAGTAGTTATAACCTCTCGGACAGCCATTAGGCAGCCAGCGCAGCATTATTCCACCTGCACTTAAAGCATTGGATTTGGAAAAAATCTTGTCAGGGGAAATATTAGTCTTCTGGTTGAAATGCACTAATGCAGAGCGAGGTGGGGGCGGGAGGCGGGAGGTAGGAGGGCGGGGAGTTGAGTCAAATGCAATCTGAGCACTTAGAAAAAACACCAGCCTAGCATATCTTTCAAACGACGTGTGCAACTTTGAAGCCTCTCGTCTCGGACACAACGCTTGCCGGCCAAGATCGGCCCGGCGTTCAAACGTTTAAACATTCTATACGATTGTAACATATAGAATACCCAGAAAGTCCATCCAAAGTGGTGTTTTCTTCTTTTGCTTTTTTTTTTACAGTAACATTCATTTTTCTCTGCCGCAACAACTGCAATAAAACACAGCCACTATACGCCTTCAGAGCGCAGGCAGTAATTGTGAGGGTAATATACTGTCTTGCCTGTGATCCATAGAGCCCGGGATTCCTTAAGGGTGACCACATGCCTGCACATGCAGTGCATATGGACAGGTCGCGCTGCTTGTAACAAATACAACAAGTACAAATGGAGGGAGAAAAAAAGACACAGAACTAAAACTAATCAAATACAGACGCTGGAACACGCTTGTCACATAAAAGTGCGCTGAAATCAATAGAATAGAACAGTACACGCATGCAGATTTTGGATATAATATGAGGGTATACAGTTGTGGTCAAAACTTTACATACACTTGTAAAGAACATGTATGTCATGGCAGTCCAGAGTTTCCAATAATTTCTACAACTTATTTTTCTGTGATAGAGTGATTGAGGCACATACTTCTTTGTCACAAAAAACATTCATGAAGTTTGGTTCTTTTATGAATTTATTATGGGTCTACTGAAAATGTGACCAAATCAGCTGGGTCAAAAATATACATACAGCAATGCTAATATTTGGTTACATGTCCCTTGGCCATTTTCACCTCAATTAGGCGCTTTTGGTAGCCATCCACAAGCTTCTGGCAAGCTTCTGGTTGAATCTTTGACCACTCCTCTTGACAGAATCGGTGCAATTCAGCTAAATTTGTTGGCTTTCTGACATGGACTTGTTTCTTCAGCACTGTCCACATGTTCTCGATGGGGTTTAAGTTAGGACTTTGGGGAAGGCCATTCTAAAACCTTATTCTTGCCTGATTAGCCATTCCCTTCACCACTTTGATGTGTGTTGGTGGGTCATTGTCCTGTTGGCAAACCCAACTGCGCCCAGACCCAACTTCTGGCTGGTGATGATTTTATGTTGTCCTGAAGATTTGGAGGTAATCCTCCTTCTTCATTATTCCATTTTACTTTCTGTAAGCACCAGTTCCATTGGCAGCAAAACAGGCCCAGAGCATAATACTACCACCACCATGCTTGACGGTAGGCATGGTGTTCTTGGGGTTAAAGGCCTCACCTTCTCTCCTCCAAACATATTTCTGGTCATTGTGGCCAAAGAGCTCCATTTTTGTTTCATCTGACCACAGAACTTTCCTCCAGAAGGTCTTTTCTTTGTCCATGTGATCAGCAGCAAACTTCAGTCGAGCCTTAAGGTGCCGCTTCTGGAGCAAGGGCTTCCTTCTTGCACGGCAGCCTCTCAGCCCATGGCGATGTAAAACACGCTTGACTGTGGACACTGACACCTGTGTTCCAGCAGCTTCTAATTCATTGCAGACCTGCTTTTTGGTGGTTCTCGGTTGACTCTTGACCATCCTGACCAATTTTCTCTCAGCAGCAGGTGATTGCACATTTGTTTGCACAGTTGATCTCGGGACCTGTAGCTGCTTTGAAATTGCTCCAAGTGACTTTCCTGACTTGTTAATGTCAATGATCCGCTTTTTCAGATCTCCTTTGACTTTCCCATTGTAGCGTTTGTGTCTGAGTCTCATGATTGTATCAAATGAGCCATATTTAAATGGAAGAAGAGGAAGAAGTCACCAGCTGTAGTCAATCATAATCACTCACAAGAAGTTAAGAGGCCACAAAGCTAATTTGATTGACACAACTTTCTACATCACCTAAATTGATCATTCATGTTGCTGTATGTATATTTTTGACCCAGCAGATTTGTTCACATTTTCAGGAGACCCATAACAAATTCATAAAAGAACCAAACTTCATGAATGTTTTTTGTGACAAAGAAGTATGTGCTCCAATCACTCTATCACAGAAAAATAAGAGTTGTAGAAATTATTGGAAACTCTGGACTGCCATGACATACATGTTCTTTACAAGTGTATGCAAACGTTTGACCACAACTGTACACACACACGCGTAGACGCAGATGCACACAGACAGACACACACACACGGTAACACACATACACGCATGCACTCACTCATAAGCTTATACATGCACACACGCATAACACATGCGCACGCGCACACACAAAAGTCAACACACACACACACACACACACACACACACACACACACACACACACACACACACACACACACACACACACACACACACACACACACACACACACACACACACACAGCGCAATTACATACAGATAATTAAGAACTTGAACAAACACGCCGACAAAGGACGTTAGGAAATCCTCCTCCTCGTAATCACCAGGTTAGCACGAGCTAGCATGAGCTGGGTGGGCGGTGGTGCGCTGGGCCAGATAGCCTGGGCCTTTGCAGCTCCCACCCCACCCCGCGCCCCACCCCGATCGTGTCACCGATGTGCCACGATGTTGCCATGGCGAGCCAGGCTGCCGATGGTGGTGGTGGCGGTGGCGCCTGGCGCTAATCCAGGGATGGATGTACTGAGCTGTTTTTAAACGGAGATGAGAGGACAAAAGAGGAAATGGGAAAATTTCAACTTTAAAAGGGACTCCGGCTTAGGAGCAATTGCTCTGCGGCAGCATGGTCCCCCCCCACTCTCTCTCTCTGTGTGTGTATCTCTGAGTGTGTCTCTCTCCCACCCCAGCACCATTCTTCCCCCTCTTTATTAAGAATGATTTACTTTCCCAGTAAAAGGATATAAAAGCAGTAGGAAAAGTATAGGAGCGTAATTATTGGAGAGAGAAAATTTAAAGGTTTGACTCCCAACGTCCTCAAGTCGGGCCGGCAGCAGACTGCCAAGACGATAAGAGGTGCCCGCCCACCCGCACCGCACCGCCCGCCCATGCTCGGCCCCCGTTTTATGGGCCTTGCCAAGAGAAACGGCACAAATAGCTCTCTGTATGGCCGGTCTGTAAACATGACGGACCGTGTAGCGCGCGGCGCTCGGTTTGTTTACCTTGGCAACAAGGCTGGCCCTGGCATGTTCGCAGCATCACTTAATTACTGTTTACATGTAAATATCAAAATTATACAAAAAAATAAAATATTACAGAAATACATATTCAGGGTCAAGCCTTATCTGCCGGCAACAGTTGCCACTGGTGAGATGCGTATTTTGTTGCTTTGAATCGCAAATGTTCTTCCACTGTCTTCATAATTGTTTAATGTTATTGTCCAAGGGCGTTGGGGGTAAATATGCTCCCGTAAATCTGCATAATAGCAGATGCTCAGATATGTAAAGTACACCCACTGATGTCCGAAGAGAGAGAGAGAGAAAGAGAAAGAAAAAAAAGAGAATACAATTAAAACGGAAATTCAAATTACTATCAAGCTCATGTTCTCGGTCAATTCTATTTGGAAAATAAGCCTTTGTGCGCTTATGAACGTCTCCTTGTCCAGGCCAGCTTTGATCACAGATATGTTTTAGCATTATACTTTTTTTTTCTTCCCCTGAAACCCGCAGAACGGAGCAGACATGCATAGTAGTCGCGTCTCTCGGCGAGGGGCTGAGGAAAGCACCTCGTTCGTTCCCGTCGAAGTGAGTAACATGAAAACAGGCCGTGGCCTCCTGATGGACAGCGAGATTTCACCTTCGCCAGTGAATGATAATGCAATTATTAAATTGCCTCTCCGCTCACGAGATAACTTAGCTGACCACAGCATATTTATCTCCCCATCCCGCGGGCCCCGGCATCTTGGCAAGAGAAAGCATCTGTCACTTTTGAGGCATTTCAAAGATTAAAAAGAAACCTCTCTCTTTTCAACGTCCCTAAAAGCATCCCTCCCTGGCACCACCACCACCACCTACTCCACCACCCCCACTCTCACCCCCGCTCATCCTGCCTCCTCCTCTTTTTTTTCCCTTGCTTGAAATGTGATTAGCGGGAGATGGTGTCACGCGATGGAACATTCATGAGGGAAGAACAAATATCCAAATTAACCGCCGGTGTGTCCTGGAGGAATCGCTCCCTCTCTGCACCATCAGCAGTCTTTGTCACATGGGGGGCGCCCGGGCAAAATTTGATTGATCCTCTATTGAATAATTTTTCTGCACTCTTTCATTTCGACGGCACGCAACTGACAAGTTGTTTCATCATAAAGCATTATTGTCTGCCAAGTCACATTTCGGGCCGCGTGATGGCTAATGATCTCGCCGCCCGACCGTCCCACCATCCCAGCATCCCCGGCGAAAAAAGGGAAAAAGTCAGGTAGTCAGCATGTGTTTGAAGAGGCGCAAAATGGCAAGGACATCGCGGAGGACCCAAACACAACACCGCGCATTAAAGTCAAGGAGATGAGAGGGAGAGAGAGAGGGAGGGAAGGCTGAACGCATCAAGCCCGAAGTTGGCAAGTAACCGACGGTGAAACTACTCGGCTGAAACAAACAGGCGTTTTTGACGGTGTTTTATTATTATTATCATTATCTGTGCATATCCATCCATCCATTTGCGTCCGCTTATCCGGGGCCGGGTCGCGGTGGCAGCCGGCTAAGCAGGGCCATCCAGGCTTCCTTCTCCCCAGCCATGCTCTCTAGTTCCTCCTGGGGGATCCCGAGGCGTTCCCAGGCCAGACGAGATATATAATCTCTCCAGCGGGTTCTGGGTCTGCCCCGGGGTCTCCTCCCAGTTGGACGTGCCCGGAAAACCTCCAAAGGGAGGCACCCGGGGGGCATCCTAATCAGATGTCCGAACCACCTCAGCTGACTCCTTTCGATGCGGAGGAGCAGCGGCTCTACTCCGAGCTCCCTCCGGATGTCTGAGCTCCTCACCCTATCTCTAAGGCTGAGCCCAGCCACCCTGCAGAGGAAACTCATTTTGGCCGCTTGTATCCGCAATCTCATTCTTTCGGTCACTACCCAAAGCTCGTGACCATAGGTGAGGGTTGGAACGTAGATGGACCTGTAAATCGAAAGCTTCGCCTTCCGGCTCAGCTCCCTCTTCACCACAACGGACCGGTACAGCGCCCGCATCACTGCAGACGCTGCACCAATCCGTCTGTCCATCTCCCGCTCCATTTTCAAAAAAGGGGACCGGAGGGTGTGCTCCAACTATCGGGGAATCACTAGAATCACACTGCTCAGCCTCCCCGGGAAAGTTTATTCCAGGGTGCTGGAGAGGAGGCTCCGGCCGATTGTCGAACCTCAACTCCAGGAGGAACAATGCGGATTCCGTCCCGGCCGTGGAACAGTGGACCAGCTCTTTACCCTCGCAGGGTTGTTGGGGGGGGCATGGGAGTTTGCCCATCCAGTCTACATGTGCTTTGTGGACTTGGAGAAGGCCTATGACCGTGTCCCCCGGGGAATCCTGTGGGGGGTACTACGGGAGTATGGGGTACCGGGGCCGTTGGTACGTGCCATTCGGTCCCTGTACGAACGACGTGCGAGCTGTGTCCGTATTCTCGGCACAAAGTCAAGCACGTTCTCAGTGGGTGTTGGACTCCGCCAAGGTTGTCCCTTGTCACCGGTTCTGTTCGTGATCTTCATGGACAGAATCTCAAGGTGCAGCCGAGGTGAGGAGAGTGTCCGGTTTGGGGACCTCAGAATTGCATCTCTGCTCTTTGCAGATGATGTGGTTCTGTTGGCTACATCAGACCGTGACCTCCAGCATGCACTGGGGCGGTTTGCAGCCGAGTGTGAAGCGGTCGGGATGAGAGTCAGCACCTCCAAGTCTGAGGCCATGGTTCTCTGCCGGAAAACGGTGGAGTGTTCCCTCCGGGTTGGGAGTGAGTTGCTGCCTCAAGCGAAGGAGTATCTCGGGGTCTTGTTCACGAGTGATCTGTGCATATGCAAACGCAAAACTACAAGGGGGCGGAGTTTCCTGTTTCGTTAGCAAGATCTATCGAAGAACATTAGCACTAGTGGATGAGTGGCTTTCAGAAAGAGGGATTTTAATAAGCGCTTTTCTTCAATGGCCAGTCTACACCCAGTGTTGATTTGAAACCTCTACAGATACTTTTCTTTTTCAAGATTCAAGAACTTTAATGGTCACATTATACACATACAGGATATGCAGTGAAATGAAAAAGTGGCGATGCCCAGCGGAATGTGCAACAGAACAATACAAATAACCACAGAACCAAATATCCACACTATTTACAGCCTTTACAGCAAAAGGAGCAGGTTTTTGTCGTTTTTTTGGAATATAATTACGGATTTTTTGGAATATAATAATAAAAGTAAACATCAGACGTAGACGGAGATAGTAATTTCAAGTCTCTATCCCGTATCCGGGTGTGGACCGCGTACCGTGTTTCCTTTGCCAGTGCTCCATCATGGAGACGGCGAGGCAGGACTGCTAACAGGTACACAACAACAACAACAACAACAACAACAACAACAACACGTCGGCCCTGAAGGCATCGGCTGGGAGAGGGAGGGACGCATCCTTCTTAAAAAGAAGAAGAAAACCTCAGCTTTCTTCACACTGCGCAGCAAATTAACAAACGGGGAGCCCTGGAGAGAGGACCCTTGAATCCTCCATGCTGTAGGTGACATATTAAATCAAAGCCACTCACCCGTAGGTGCGAATGGGAAGGTTAGGACATTATTAACGCGGTGTCAACGCGGATATATAGCGTGTTTTTTAAAACCACAGTAGCTGGAGACGGTGGATCTGCACACCTTGGGGCGGGGGTGGTGGTGGTGTTGGTGGTGTTGGGGGAGGGGGTTAAAAACATATCAAAATATGTTTTGCAGCACCAAGTTTACAAACTGTGTGTGTGTGTGTGTGTGTGTGTGCTAACGACTTACCAAGTTGCACGTTTCCCTCTCCCCAGGGAGGGGAGAGACAGAGAGAGAGCGCTGGCATGTGTGACTGAGGAAAACACAAGCACCGAAACTCGATGTAGGCCTTAAGTATTCTTCATAAAATCTGCCACATGGCGTTTAACCAATACGCGCGCTACGTACACAGACTCCGTTCGACGTACATGCATATGGCTTGCGTTTGAAACACCTTTTCCCTGAGGAAATAAAATAATGTTTGATGTGAGTTTACTGTTGTGGGCGCTCCTCTCCCGAGCCTACCACGTCATCACCGGCGGCTCGGGATCCCAGCCCGAACAGTCCCGAGACATCCCGAGCGAGCGAGACACGTTCGGCACTAACGAGACGCCGACTCACCAGGTGTTGCAATTCACAATCAGGACACAGCGGCTATTTAAGCCCGTCATGAACGATACGACAGGGCTAGAACGTACTACCCCCGCGGCTCTGGTTCCCACCCTGATCCCAAGCCCCAAGCCCCAAACCCCAAGCCCCGATACCCGGTACCCTGAAGTAGAGAGAGCGAGAGAGCGCGAGTTTTTGAGTGTGAGGAGAGTGTACAATTGTTTGTGTGTGTGTGTGTGTGTGAGTGAAAGGAGGTTTATGTTTGTGTTTGATTCCCCCAGCAGCTTGCTGAGGGGGGAACGTCCTTTTTTGTAGTTATGTTACGGACGGATAAAATGGCTGACGAAAATACGCAAAGACAAACGACGACGGAATTAGACAACGGAGAACGGGTGACGGACGAGAGGAGAGTGAAAGTGAGTGCGAAAGTGAGAGTAAATGTGAGTGCGGAAGAAGCGGTGAATGTGGATGTGAATGAGAGAGAGAGAGAGGAGAAAGCGAAGGCTGAAAGATACAAAGGACTGACGGTACTGGTTGATCTAGTGGGTCCTGATAGAGTAATTATGATGGAGTTATTCCGTGGCATTAGAGCTAATGTGGTGTGGTGGCAGGGTGTAGATATCGAACGAATACACAATATGAAATAACGATGGAGGACGACGAAGGAAAAGAGAAACTTATTGATGGATTTAAAATCAAGGGCACCGCCATCATGGGAAGGCCCATAACAAACAAAGAGATGGTGGTGTCATTCCTGGGTCTCCCCCTGTATATCACGGACGGGGAGATCCAGGACAAACTGAGGGGGTGGGGAGTCAAGGTGACGTCCCCCATAAGGAGAAGGAAGTGGCCGGGGACGGACATACTGGAGGGGACCAGATACTGTAAGGCAGCCAGTCAGAGACGAAGAGCCAATTTTTTTACTGTGTTACTGCAAAGAGCAACATCATACACACATGAACATCTCCCCATCTCTTCCTCTCACACACACCAGTAATATTTCTTAGTATTATCTAGTTAATTCGGGGGGTGCTCCGAATGAACGGAGCACCCCCCCCCATCAGAACCGCAAATTAACGGACCCCCCCCATCAGAACCGCAAATTAACAGACCCCCCCCCCATCAGAACCGCGAATTAACGGATCCCCCCCCCATCAGAACCGCGCGAATTAACGGAACCCCCCCAGACGACGCTGACTCGGAAGCCCGTTCGCGCCGCCTCACGGTAGCGTCAATTGCCGCATCTGCTGGCGCAACATCTGTTGATAACGAGGTTAGGCGCGGGTTGGCCAGGCCTGTGTAAGGTGATGTACAGGAAAGAGGTCCAAGTCCCTGCCCTACTCCACGCGCTTTGAAAGACGCTGAGGGGGCCGACCACTTCCGGGTAATTCAATGACCGACAGCAGAGACTATGGCCAATGTGTGTTTACAACCGCGGGCACATACGACTGTGAATGCCCTGAATTCAAGTTGCTACAAATGTGGAGAGCAGGGCATTAAATCGGGAACTGCGGTCCTTCCAGGATCGGCGGAGGGAGGAGGGAGACTGCAACAAACAGCGGGCAGCCCCTGCAGGAAGTGGGTGGTGGCGAACGGTGGGACGGTTGCGCGTGGACGGAGCAGAGGCGGCGGTGGACGAGCAGAGGCCGGTGGAGACGGAAAACAGAGGCGAGGAGGCGGGCCATTTGGAGGAAGCAGTCCAAAGTGGAGAAAGCAGCCAGAGGGGCAAGCAGCATGGAGGAGGACGACGAGGACGCGCTGCAGAAAAAAGAAGAAGCGGGGCGAACGCAATTGCGGACGAGCGCCAACCGCAAGAATTCGGCAGCAGAGAGGCGGTGAGGCGACAAAACATGGACTTTGCGCGCAAAAGAGGAGCCGCTTCGATGGAGGAAGAGGACAAAAAAAAATGGGGGAAGGCATGGTAAAGAGAGAACCGGCCATGGGGACAGAAAGGGAGGGAAGGACGGGGGGGATTGGACTGTGTATGTGGGAGGGGGGAGGCGTTGAGGTGTCGGACATTACGGGACATGGGGAGGACAAACAGTGGAGGAAATCATGGCGGCAAGGAGGAGACCAATGGCGCAGTAAAATCCGCAAACGGAAAAGGTGAGAATGAATGGAAATAATTTTAAAGTGTTTTTAGTTGTTTTTAATGCTCACACTAACTTCACTTAATGTGAATGGGGCCAGGGCCCGAGCAGGAGACAGGCAAGCCTTGCGTCGTGTGCAACACAGAACATCATTTGCAATTTACAGGGGAGACAACACTGCGGATGATGAATGTATGAGGGAGGTGAAAGAGATTGGATAAGGAGAGGTGTATGTGAGTAATGGGGCAAACATGCCAAGGGTATAGCCCATTTTTCGGTGAAAAGAGTGAGGAGTAAAGAGAGGTGAAGATGAGTGTTAATGCGGTGATGGGAGGGTAGTAGGATCACGATTTGAGCCACATGGGTGTGCGAGTATAAGTTATTAAATCTATTATATGCTCCAAATTGAGGATAAGAGAGAGGGGAATTTTTTAAAGAATAATAGGGGCGAATTGTGGGGGAACTGTATAGTTGGGTGGGGGACTTTAAATGTATGCGTGCGGAGCTGGATGTGGCAGGTATGTGGAATTGGTTTTTTCAGGAGCGATTAAGTCTGAGGGCAATATTTTGAGCGGAAGATAATGAGAGGAGAATGATTTGGGTAGATGTGTGGCAGGGAGAGAATCCATAAGGGAGGGTATTCACAAGGAGAACAGGTGCATCATAAGGGAGGTTGTTGAAGCAAAGCTAGAAATGACATGAGCCACCAAACAGGGTTAATAGCGGCGCCACGATAGGGATAATAGAATATAGCGGACACTGCAATCCAGTGATTCACAAGGTGGTAGTTAAGTGTAGGGCAGAGAGCAGAGTGGGGGGGGGGAGGTGTGGTGTATGAATTGGGGATGTTGTTGAATGATGAAAAAGTTATTAAAAGGAAAGATAAAAGGGAATGCATAGAGAGAAGGAAGGAAAGAGTGTTTTGAGCTGAGGAAAAAGATATGGGAACGCACGGATAGTGGGAGACTTGAAAGAAGAGATAAAAAAAGGTTAACAAGTAGCTAAGTAGAGGAGAAGTAGTTAATAGAAAGAGAGAAAGAGAAAAGAGAGGCTGAGCGCGGAGCACTAAAATAGTGAGAGAGGAGGCCGGAGAGTCAGACGCTCGCGGGGTATTGATGTAGGAAATTAACATCAGAGGATAAAGAAACGAATTAAGAAGATTAGAAGCACAAGAAGTGTATGGCGGCCCAAACGCGTAATAGTGAGGAGTAGGGCCAGATATATAGTAGAGGGGAGAGCGAAGTGCACTAAGTACTTCCTAGGTTAGAGAAGAGTAGACAGGAGGAAAACAGGTAGAGGGAAAGGAGGAAAGAGAATCAGGGAACTTTGTGGAAATAAGAGGTTGAGCAGGGTAGAGTGGATTCTCATTTTAAGTGACTCCTTATTTAGAAAGGAAGAGACGGATGAAGACAGGCATTAAGGGAGCAGTCTAGAAGGTAGGGAGCGAGAGTGCGAGGGAGGAAGCACAAGGGAAGGATTGTGAAGGAGAGATACAAGATGGAAGGAAGTATAGATGAAGCCAGATAAGGGTGTTAGCAGGATAAATAAAGAGAGGTCCAGGAATAGATGGGTTAATTAGGGGGCGCCCCATAATTTAGTATAGAACAATTTAAGGAAGACAAGGAATTAGTGCCGATTGTGTAGAGCTAGGTTAGTTCTTACTATTGGTGACGATTCTACATTGTAAGCGGCATTGCAGACGCTTTTATTCCCAAAGCGACTTTACAAAGAGTACATTTGTATGGAAGGAGAGGGCAGCAATATATCACTGTGGTACCTTGAAGATAAGAATAGGAGATGTTTTCCAAGCATTCATATTTACGCAGACGAATAGAACAGGCTTTCAATAAATTGCCACAGTTTCGTGGCCTGCATTGTAAGTAGACGTGGCACGTGCGTTGCAATTACTAAGCATGGCTACAACATCTGGGATTATATCTCGCGACATATACTCATCTCTACAGCGGTGTCCTAATGTGCAATAAATCCGTGGTTCTGAGCGTGGACATACTACGAAACCACAACACAGGCTAGTCGCGGTAGGAGGGGTGTATAACCGGTCTAGCCTCACGAAGTCTCCATGAATCCGCTGTTACACTCCCCGTTGACACAGGCAGGCTCCTCTGAAGTCTGCTTGTCGCGTAGAGCTTTGGTTGGGTTCCGTCTTCATCTAGGGTGAGCGCACTTCCCAGAACTCTCGTTCTCTTGACACTGAGCCCGGGAGCTTTCCTTAATATTGTAACACCCCCATCTGCTGAGGTCGAGGCGGAACCTCCCACAGAAGATAAGAGGAGTCGGGGATACTTGAATTGAGCGTACTGTTGGGCTGTGGCAGCAAGTTGCTAGCGGAAGTGCTTCGCGGCTGGGGCGGTGAGGGGTCGGGATATCTAATCCTCTGCCGAGGTATGCTGGTCTAGGCTGTGCCCGGCGCGTTCCCGGGTTGACAAGCCATTGGAAAGTGCAAACTTTTAGTGACCAGGGTGTCGTTGAATCTAATGCGCCAAGCGAGTATTACCGGGGCAGCTACAAAAGCGTGGAGGTGCGGTAAGAGGGGGTACATGCGAAGAATGGAATTCAGCTAGGTTATGAACACTCACGGGCGTGCTTCTTGCGTTTCTGGGTTATTGTGTCGTCTTGTGGAAGGGCCTTGATTGTTGAGGCGGGGAGTCCAAGTCCGAGGAGAAGAGATCTGCGTAGTAGTCGTAGCGACGCCCAAGTGATTCCCAGACGCGAGTCGCCTTGGACCAGGATCTGCGAGGCTGCCTTCACGCGTTTTGTGAGGCCAAAGGGCTCCCGCGATCTTGCGAGAATGCTGTGTAGAGAGGCAATTCGACACAAGATCGGCCACAGACCAGCTCGGGGCTCAAAATGTTGAGAGAGACGTCCGGGCACCCGCGACAGCTGGTCATCCAATACCACGCCAAGTTCTCTCCTTGCTCGTGGGTGCAGGGCGGGACTATCGATGTCGCTCCGATGGTGACAGTAGGGTCCATCTGAGTGGCTAGTCTTTACCCCCACGTTTATGAAGTGAGATAGCTCAGTTTCTTGTCGAGGTTGAGCTTCAGGTGGTTGGCGCGTCCGGTCCACCTGCTCTGATGGTCGGCCAGGCATGTTTCGACGATGCGTGTCCTGTTGCAGATGTCGGGCGTGTCTGAGGGGGGGGTCACTAGGGCAGTCACTGTGCCGAAAGCGGCGGACAGTGCTCAACGTGAAGGTTGGGAACTGAGCCAACGGATGAAGAGGCGAAGAGCTATCTGGCGTCGTGAAGGGGACTCTGATACTGCAAGCAAGGGCCGCTCTCCGTTGGAGTGCCGACCGCTTTTGAAGCCTGCACTGATGGAGGGTCGAAGCAGGTTGTTCTCGGAGAGATTAGGAATTATGAGATTTGGAGGGATGAGAACAGCACCCTTCTATGCGTATTTGAGAGAGGAAATGAATAGGAGAGACACAGGTCTGTAGTGACGATCGGGAACGTCGGGAGTGTCCAGGCAGCGTAGGGTTTTCTTAAGGCGTTACGCTGGCCTGATCTCTAGGCGGTCTTGACAGGTGCGCAAAATAGGTCGGAATACAGGCCTGAAAGTAGCATCGGAACCCCCAAGTGTTAGTTGAGTGGTGGTTGCCCAGGAAGGGAACGGATAATCGCCCGATGCTCTTGTGAGAAAGAGAGGACGGATTTGGCGTCAAGAGGAGCAGTTGGATATGGCATGGTTGGATGTATCGAGTACAAAAGCCACTGTTTGATCTTCTGTACAGAGGATTAGAGGGGGTCCTAAAGCATAGGGTGAAGGCTTGGGTAGGGGGCGTGAAGCGGGAGTGAGGGAAGAAGCAGGGTGTGAAAAGAGGACTTGGTAATGCTCCTTCATCTCTTCTTTGTATAAGCTATGGGTGTGGCAAAGTCATATCTGCTGAGAGGGAGGCGGGTGGGCGAGAAGGAGGGTTACGGAGGGTTTGAGGAGGGAGGAGAACATGGATAAAATGTATATTCCTGTGTGTTGGTAGGCGGTAAAGAGCCAAATTTGAGTGCTTTGTACAGTATGAGTTTAAGGCAGATTTTGGCTGCTGAACCACAAGTAGAGGTGAAACATGAAGAAGAGAAGAGGTGCGAAACGGTAGTGAGAGAGATCATCAGCAGCAGTCAGATTTTTCTCCATTTTCTCTCAGGCGTTGGCTCGGCGCAACTACTGTTCTATCCCCCAGAGCAACCGCCAGAGTTTCGGGACAAGCCACTGGGAGGTGGAGGAGAGGCTCGTGCTGGTCTGGAGGATAAGTGGACAGAGTGAGGTCGAATAGGATAGGAGAAAGAGAAGAAGTCACGCACACCCGTGGACGAGGGACGCCTTCCTCTTACTTTGACAAGAGAGGGATACCCAGTTGTTGGGGAGGACCAAAAGTCCAGTAGAAAGGAGAGGAACAGTATTGCAGAGAGAGTAGAGGGAGAGAGAAGTTTTCAGTTCCTACGGAAAATCCCGACCGGGTAAGACGATGTCTGAGAGGTGCGTAGCATGTAAGGGAGTTGGGAGATTTTATGGGGGAGGAAGAGAGATTTAAAATTAGGGTATTTTAAGTATTAGAATATATTTTAGAATGCGCCCTAAGTTAAGAGGAGTGGGCAGACATAATCCGTGGAACACGAGGGTCATGTCCGGAGTCAGACAGGAACATTTTAATCACAATAACAAACGAAAAGAAAGGGGGATAGAAGGAGTACGCATTAGAAAATCCAGAAATCCCACAAGAAATAAAGCGGTCAATAGTAGAATTTCTAAAAACACAGGACCAAAAGAGGGGGGGTGTGAGTGCTCGCTTAATATCAATCCGCAGATTGATTACAACTAACAGTAAAGTAACAGGATAGGGAAATCGCGTTAGCTCAGGTGTTTAAAGATAGTTGTTGAGCAGCTCGTAAATGGGGTTGTATTCCGGCCGGTCAGTCTGGAAGGTTAACATACAGGAAATCAAGAGATTCAAATGTACTATAGGAGTGTAGTAGACGTATGGCAGAGCTATTGCAGATATGCTTGAAAGAAAATGCAGGATTATTTAAAAGTAGCTGGGTGAGTGAACCTAGGTTATAAGCATATGGACAGACAAGGAACAGACAGGTGTTTAGGAAGCGTATCATGTGGAATGGCATTAGGGTAGAATTCAGAGCGATAGGCGTTTTCTGGAAGATGACTGAGGAAAAAACTACACAGAAGATTTAACATTCGACGGGCAACGTATAGAAAGAGCCTATGTGAAAGGGCTGTAGAATGGGGGAAGTCATCACCAAATGATTTCCAACATTAGTTTGAAATCAGGAGTTGAATACGTATTTTCGGTTTCAAGTCGATATCCAGATACGGCATGTGTCCACCATGAAAGAGGGCCGTCACCGCGTCGGTTGTATAAGCTCTGCAGAGGGACGAAACAACTCTTCCTTTTCGTTATCCCAGGAAGAGAAGCGGGGAAAGACGATTCTTTTTGTTTAACCAAATAGACGACCTGCTTCCTCCTCTTCCTCCTCGTCCTCAAAAGAGCTCTCCATTTTCATCTGGATTGCTGTCAACTGATTTTACCTCTCCTTTGCCAGTTTGAAGCCTGAGCAACTGCATGGAGCCAGCAATCCTTTTGAGACACCGAACGGTGATTTGAGGGAGAAAGGCGTAAGTGCAGCGGTGAAAACTGAGGGCTGAAGCGGAGCCAAGTGAAGGTGTTAGGTAGAACGGAATTTCGGTGATTGAGGCAATCACTACGGTGTATGCTATGACTCCGTAATTGATGTCACCTCGATCAGAGTGACTAAACGGAGTGTGCCGATCTGGAGAATTGCGTGACCGTGAGTCTTTTCTCCGTGGGGAATTGTGGAAGGCGAGTCAGGGATAGCCCGATTTATATTGGATCCGATGGAGGAGTCCAAATTGGACTTACAAAGATGGTTTCGGTTGATTTAAAATTATTTAGATAGTGGAAGAGTAAAGGCAAACTTCCAGCCCGGTGAATACAATTGGTAAGATATTTTGTTAAATGAGATAACAGGTGGACCACAGATTGGAAAGGTGTTTTTTAAGGAGGTCGGATAATAAGAGTGTGGGGGATTGATGGAAGCTGACGAGGAGCGAGTCTACATGAAGTTTAAAGAGGGCATGTTTGCGACGGGGTGTCAGATTTTTATAAAGAGGTGTCTGTTAGAGGTACGTTGGGGGAAGTTAGGTGTACCGCGGAGTATGCCGCGAGGCACAAATGGTCTGTGTTGGATAGATGAGGTATAGGAGGAAAGGGGATCCAAGATAAGATGTGGATGGGCATGCGGAGGGGGTGATGGAAAGGAATTAAGAAAAGGATGCCGATGGGGAATGGAGGAGATGATTAGAGAGAGAGGGCTGTGGAGAGGGTGGGAAGGAGAGGTGGAAAATATGTATGTGGAGCGAAGGGGAACGGAGGGGTGGAATCTTGGTTGCAACTTAAAAACAACGAATGATGTATGAAATGCTTGAGGAACGGGTAAAGTGAGGAGGCCGGCGGGGCGAGAAGGTATGAAGAGTGTAATGAAAGGCTTGAATGTGGAAAAGGATGTGGATGAATCTGAGATTGAATGGAACAGCAGCGAATGTTGAAGCACTTTTGACTTTCTATTAAGACACAACAGGGGTGTCAATAAACAAGGATGATCAGTTAGATTGATGCGGAGATGTGTAAGAAGGAATGCGGATGGATGATGCGGTTTTTCTGGCCTACGTGGGGGTGCGAAACGTGTATGCATGGTGTCTGTGTTGAATGTCGCTTTGATTGACTCGAGCTCCTGCCACTCCCCGCCGGTAGCCCTACCTGCATACTTACCGCGTACTCGCGTGCCACTCCCGAAGAAGTCAACCTCCCGGGTCCCGGGCTGGACCACGAAGCAAGATCCTGCCTGTTGGCCACGTCCCTCACTGCATGGTCCCCAGCTCTACCGTCACCGAGTATCCACCCCGGTCCCCGGAGGCTGGCCACAGCAGCACCCTTGCACGCGTCTCCCTCCCTGCATCGCGTCTTGCTCAGCCATCCCCGCCAGTCCACTTCGGTACGCGTCCCGGCTGGTGACCACTAGGCAGTCTACTTCGGTGGGTTCGCCCTCACTGCAATTGGTCCCAGCCCACCCCGTAAGTCCCAAGGGTTAAGGACCTTTCACCCAGAGCCTGGCGCCCCGGCTGGACCACAGCAAGGCTCCTGCCTTCGCTTACTGCGATGTCCTCAGCTACCCGAGTCCCTGGGTCCCGGCTGCGGACCACAGCAGCTTCCTGCGTCCCTACTGCATGGTCCCAAGCCCAAGTCTCGGCTGCGTGGGAGTTCTCGCGCTCGGATCTTCCTCCCGAGGCATCTCTCCTTCCTCCTCCTGTTGTTCTTCCCTTGGTGAAGACGTAGAGATGCCTCCACAAGAGCAGCCTGCGGCTCGCAGAGCCACTCGACAAGGTCGATCATCCATTCAGGAAAACACACAAGAACCGAGAGGGCTCTGGATTTGAAAAAGGTCCCTTAAACCTTAACTTCTCATGGCCAACACCATACACAATGGTGAGACGCCGGGACGTTTCCCTGGAGTTTGACACGTGCCAACCACTTCTCCGGATTCTGACATGGGATAAGATGGGCTCGGAGCTTACAGCACCAGAAGCAGAAAAACTCCTTCTACCGGACACTAAACGATTTGGGACTCTCACTATTCATCCGTTTCACTCCAATCGAGCCAAGGTGAGGATATTTTTGAGCGTCTCCTACGTCGGCTGAGTCACAGCAA
>PIJE02005346.1:0-19403 GCA_002895965.2 Coryphaenoides rupestris | reverse complement strand
GGCAAAGGATCCCCAACCCCCAGTCAGCAGAAAATGAGTTCTTGAGCACATATCATGATCATTATTTGTATTTATTTTTTTATATGAATGCACTGCAGTGCCTTTAACTGTGTTTATAGTTGTCATTGCCAAATGTGCCAATATGATCAGCAATTTGGGGGCCTCCTTTTCCCAAATTGTCATTGGGGGCCCCAAACATTTGCCTGGTTCGCCTCTCGTGCCGGTGTGCCCCTGCTACTCCATTCATTAAACCGTTAAAATGGTCACATGGTGTCTTTACCTTTACATTAAAGTGGTCACATGGTGTCTTTACCTTTACGTTAACGCGGCCACGTGGTGTGTGTGTCTTTACCTTTACGTGACCATGTGTTGTGTGTCTTTACCGTTATGTTAACTCGGCCACGTGGTGCGCACGCCTTTATCTTTACGTGGCCACATGGTGTCTTTACCTTTACGCTAACGCGGCCACGTGGTGTGTGTGTCTTTACCTTTACGCTAACGCGGCCACGTGGTGTGTGTGTCTTTACCTTTACGTTAACGCGGCCACGTGGTGTGTCTTTACCTTTACCTTTACGTGACCATGTGTTGTGTGTCTTTACCGTTATGTTAACGCGGCCACGTGGTGCGCGCGCCTTTATCTTTACGTGGCCACATGGTGTCTTTACCGTTACGTTAACGCGGCCACGTGGTGCGCGCGCCTTTACCTTTAGCGTCAGCGGCGTGATCCTCTCCTTGTTGACGCAGTCGGGCAGGAAGTCGAGCAGACAGTCCAGCACGATGTCCTTGACGGTCTGGAAGTCGCTCTCGGCCTTCATGTCGGCGCAGAAGATGAGGTCGAGGTCCTTGTAGCCCAGGCCGCCCTCGCCGTGCAGCACGTGGCTCGCCGCCGAGCCGTTGAGCCGCGCGTCGCGCACGCGGATGTGCTTCTCCTCCATGCGGCTGCGCACCACGCGCACGATCTCCCGCGGCTCCATCTGCAGCGTGGGGAAGTTCCCGCGGCCGTGGATCGGGATGGTCTCCGTCAGCACCGCGTCCAGCCGCCGCACCTGCTGCCAGCTCAGCACGCTCACGCTGCTGCTGGGGCTGGGGCTGCTGGTGCTGGTGCTGGGGCTGCTGGTGGTGAGGCTGATGCTGCTGGGGCTGCTGGGGCTGAGGCTGATGCTGGTGGTGGGGCTGGGGCTGCTGCTGCTGGGGCTGGGGTTGCTGCTGCTGGGGTTGGGGTTGCTGCTGCTGGGGCTGGGGCTGCTACTGCTGGGGCTGGGGCTGCTACTGCTGGGGCTGGGGCTGCTGCTGCTGGGGCTGGGGCTGCTGCTGGGGCTGGGGCTCTAGTGCTGCTGGCGCTGGGGCTGCTGCTGGGGTTGGCTGCTGCTGCTGACGCTGCTCTGGTGGGGATGACGCTGGGGCTGCTGGGTCTGCTGAGGCTGCTGCTGCTGACGCTGCCGCTGCTGGGGCTGGGTCTGCTGACGCTGCTGCTGGGGCTGACGCTGGGGCTGGGTCTGCTGCTGCTGGGTCTGCTGCTGCTGGGTCTGCTGGGGCTGGGGCTAGGTCTGCTGACGCTGCTGTTGGGGCTGACGCTGGGGCTGGGTCTGCTGCTGCTGGGTCTGCTGCTGCTGGGTCTGCTGGGGCTGGGTCTGGCGCTGCTGGGGCTGGGTCTGCTGGGGCTGGGTCTGCTGACGCTGCTGCTGGGTCTGGCGCTGAGGCTGCTGCTGCTGGTGTCGTCGCCGCAGTCCGCCGCCGCGCTGACGCAGCAGCTCCCCGGGGGGCTGCAGGGGCTGCTGGGCTCGTCCTCGGACATCATGGAGAACAGGAATCGAAGGAGTCGACACTATTTATATAAATATTAATATCAATACTTCAAGGCGGGAGTATGGATGGAGGAGACGCACGTTTTACGCACGTATTACGCGCGGGTTTCTGTCCACTTGGTCGCTGCGTAAAGTCATCCACGTCTCTCTATAGTCGAGCTAAGTCCACATCCACATTTTGCAATCATAAAAATGCACAATATAAGCAAATTAACTGATTTAAAACACAGACTGGCCCAGAGCTGCACCCACAGAGAGGCGGCTGGTGTTGCGCGTAAAATCCAGTCCAGAGTCCAGTGCGTCAAGAAGAAGAGTCTGCGATGGAGATGGAGATGGAGATGGAGATGGAGAGAGACACAAGTCCTTCCTTCCTTTCCTTTCCTTTCCTCTGTCCTTCGTGTCTACCTAGGTGTGAACCATGTCCTGGACCAGGTGATCACAGTCTCTGCAGGACTCCGGCGCTCCTCCGAGGGGTTGGATGACACTCCATCGGCCACCAAAAGGCACGCCTATGACCACTTTATGAATTTGCATGAATAATAATAATAATGATAATAAGATGCGAGGGTCTGAGTACCGGATCGGGTCCCACTGGGTCGGGTTCGGGTCCTGCTGGGTCGGGTTTGGGTCCCACTGGGTCGGGTCGGGTCCTGCTGGGTCGGGTTTGTGTCCTGCTGGGTCGGGTTTGGGTCCGCTTGGCACCGGCAGCAGCTCTCGGCTCAGTCTCCGTCTCCCAACACGTTCAGTCTAAATGTAAACCCCGCACGCAGTATCAAAAAGATATATAATCCAACTTAAATGGGCTGAAGAAGAAGAAGAAGACGAAGAAGTACAATTAGTTTCCTCCTCCTCCTCCTCCTCTTCCTCCTCCTCCTCCTCAGTGGTGATCAAGTTAACTGTTAACGCAGCAGCAGCAGCAGCAGCAGCGCTGGAGTCTCTCTGTGCGCTCTGCTCGGCTGCGTAAAGATCAGATGGACGCTCCACCCCACCTCTTAAAGAGAGAGAGAGAGACAGAGAGAGAGGGGGAGGAGAGAGAGAGAGAGAGGGGGGTGAGTGAGAAATAGAGAGTCACGAGCGAGGCGCACACACCCACACAAGCGCGCGCGCGCGGGAGACAGCGCGAGCAGAGCGACGTAAGTGCGTGGGCTAACGAGAGCGCGCGCCGCGCAGCGGGAGGTGAGGAGTGACTCGAGGGACGCCCGGCGGGAGCGAGACGACAGGGGACCGGGGGGGTGCGCGCAGGACCGAGAGCGCGAGCGGGCCACGAGCGGGGGGTGCGAGAGCGCGACCGGGAGGGCGGCCGGCAGGGGGGGTGCGGAGAGGACGGCGGGGCCGGGACACGCGCGGGGGTGAGCGACGCGCGCCCGCAGATGCGCAGCGGGTGTGGGGGAGCGGTGGGCAGAACGAGATGGCTACACGCGGGGACACAGCGGCGACGACGGTGGAGGTGGAGGCGGAGGCGGTGGTGGAGGCGCGTGGTCCCGCCTCCTCCCTCTCGCCTCTCTCCTCCCTCCTCTCCCCTCTATTCCTCCCTCTCCTCCTCTCCCCTCTCTCCTCTCTCCTCTCTCCTCTCCCCTCTCTCCTCTCCTCTCTCCTCCTCTCTCCTCTCTCCTCTCCTCTCCCCCTCTCTCTCCTTCTTCTTCCTCCTCTCCTCTCTCCTCCTCTCTCCTCTCTCCTCCTCTCTCCTCTCTCCTCCTCCTCTCTCTCTCTCTTCTCTCTCTCCTCCCTCTTTCTCTCCCTTGTTTATCTTACTTTTCCTCTCTTCCTTCTTTCATGTTTTTATTTTTTTTCACCTGCCCCTGGGCCTCCCGCGCTTGGGGCCCCTCAATGAGTCCTTGGTGTTGGTGTGCCTCTCGCTACCTACACTCTGTGGTAGCCGGTTTTAATGGGCCAGTTCTACTCTATATTGTATTCTTTTTGAAAATTGCACCCTGAATGCAATTTCCGCCGTTCACGCGGCTCCAGCCGTTCCTGACTGGTGGCCCACCTGCTCCAGCGCCCCGGAATGGGGGGGGAAGTTTGTCTGAAGTCTGCGCGACTGGTCGGCACCTACCGCCTACCCGGACGTGCTCGCGCCTCCTCACTCTCCTTTTGGCCCTTCCCCGGTCCACCACCTCTGAACCCGGATCCACGCAGCCAAACGCAGCAGGCATGACTGAGACGTCTGCTCCCTGGTTTTCTCCACTGCCCGGACTCCCTCCTGTCTCTATCGGGACCTTTCCCGTCGTGGTTTTCCCCCCGTTTTTTTTTGTTGCACGCGGAGCCTGCCTCTCTCCTGATGTTCGGCTGCTTGTTTTTGTTCCCTGTCGCTCGTTTATCAATTGTTCTCAGGGTTCGCTGGCTGGATGCTGGACCGTGTGGCGGATCCCGTTCGTTTGACTCTGAGGCGGGGGGGGATGTGGAGGTGGGTGTGTGGTTAGGAGGGTGGGGGGCGAGAGGGCGGGGGTTTGTTGGAGGAAGTGGTGTTTGAACGAGAGAGTGTAAGCAAGGTTAAGTATAAGATGGAATAGGTATAGCTTGGTCGGAATAATTCTTGAAGGAGGAACATTTAGAGACAAGTTTAGTAAAGCAGATTTGTTAGAGAACGTAAGGTTAGCAATTTGTAGAATCTTCCCCGCTCCGAGCGCACGCATAGTAAGATAACGACGAAACGGTTATTAGTGAGTTCACTACCCACGGTCAAGCCGCCGTTCCCAGTTCGGTACGGCGCGGTTCCCATCATGCTGGTATCTTTAGAAACACGGAGGGAAATAATAACCTGGACCCCCGAGTCATTTCAGTGCTCACGAGCATGTGTTACCCGGAACATTTTACAGAACACTTGGTCTTAGCGACTGTTTAGCAACATTTACGACGGTTATCGACAGTCACTGGATGACTAGCCATGGTCAGTTAGTAATTACATTTGAAGAGTGGTTACTTAGCAACAGCCAGTTAGCAGCGGTCGCTTACCGCTGTGTCAGCTAGTTTGTGTCGGCGGTTTAGCCCGGTCACTTAGCGATGAGCGCCGAAGCGGCCCACGTCGGACTCAACACTGATGTTGTGGTGGCCGTTTAGCGCTGTGTCAGCTAGTTTGTGTCGGCGGTTTAGCCCGGTCACTTAGCGATGAGCGCCGAAGCAGCCCACGTCGGACTCAACACTGCTGTTGCGGTGGCCGTTTAGCGGCTAGTCTTTTAGCGGCTAGTCGGCCATTTGTAGCCGTATCGCTATAGTTCCGACCGACGGTCCATTATCTCGAGTGCAGTTGACTGAATAAGCAAGCTAATGAGTTCATGAGCAAATGCGACCAAGTTTATATAGTGCTCTCTCTCCTGTGCTTGATCAANACATTAATGCTAACTTAAAATGCTAGGGTGTTAAAATATTACACACAACATTTACAACAATAGGACTGTTACATACTGATCTTTATATTTCTGTTTGTATTATATCGAAGGCTCACCTGTCTCTCTCTCTCTCTGTTTCTGTCTCATCCTTGTTCTCTGTGTGTGTCTCTCTCTCCCTCTCTCACTGTCTCGCTCTCTTGCTCCCGCCCTCTCTCTCTCTGTCCCTGTGTCCCTCTCTCTCTCTTGCTATCTATCTCTCTGTCTCTCTCCCTGTCTCTCTCCCTGTCTCTCTCTCTCCACCATCTCTCTGTCCCTCTCTGTTTCTCTCTCTCCCCCATCTCTCTCTCTTTCTCTCTGTCTGCCTGTTGATTCTTCTTTGTACCATTCCCCAGAGCAGCATTCCCAACTCATAGGGCTGCTGTATGAGTTTGAGTTTGACCCTGCACACGCCATGACACCCTGATCTCACAATAAACACGTCGTCTTGCTGTGTTTGTTTGAAGACCTGGTGGTTTCCCACCACAAACACTTTCCCAGAATCCCCGGTGAAACAAGCAGACAGAATGTGTTCAACTCATGTATCATACCAATCTACAGTACGTATCTTCCATGACTGGAAGCACTTGAACTACATTAGACTACTACAGCCCCTGTATCCTGGCAGCTCTATCCATCTATCTAATCCTCTTATCGGATACCTGAATGCTTTCTCTTTAAATGTGAGTTCTGGAGAACTAACTGGGTGGGGTTGGGTTGTGTGTGTGTGTGTGCCAGACGGGTTGTAAACTTTGGCTGGATCGAGAAGAGAGGGATGCGGAGGACAAGATAGGAGGTGGGGAGAAAGAGTGAGGAGGAGGGGAGAAGGGGAGATGGGGGCAGGGAGGAGGAGAATGGTTATCTCTGAAGGAGGAGAAGGGGGAGGGGGTGTCGTTTGAGAAGGTCAGAGGTCAGGATATTTAAGTAGGGACCATTGTGGAGGGGAGGGGGAGAGGAGGTGTTGAGAGAGGCAGGAGGGGAGAGGGGAGAGGAAGAGAGTTAAGTTTAGAGCTGAGGAGGAGGAGATGAGAGGAGAGGAGCGGTGAAGAGGAGCAGTCGGCGGGAGGAGTGGATGAGGGGAGGAGAGGGAATCCTGAGATGTCATGGAATGTGCGGTATGTCGAAGCCCGTGGCGGGAAATACTCATATCCTGTACTTAAGTCAAGAAAACATGAGTTTGTGTTGTAGTAGAAAAGTTGTGAAGTAGTCCTAAAGTAGTAAGCGTTCAAGTAACGCAAATAACGCTTGAAAGAACGTCTGTACTCCTACAGTGACTGGTGACGTCTAATGTCCAGTGTGTGTGTGTGTGTGTGTGTGTGTGTGTGTGTGTGCATGTGTGTGTGAGAGAGACGTTAAGTATGTCAGTTCATCTGTGTATTTTATTAGTGATCGACTGCTGTAGGCTCCTCATTATTGACCTGATAGCACTGCCCTAGTTACACACACACACACACACACACACACACACACACACACACACACACACACACACACACACACACACACACACACGATCAGAGATAAATTTCTTGTCTTGTTTTGTCCAAAAAAGTCTATTCTTTCATCTCAAAGTTTCTCTGTCCTCTTTATTCACTTTCGTTCTGTCTACCGTCTCCATCCCATGTCCATCATGGTTGGTTAGTGTCTCACTAGGAGTGGCTAGGATTAGGTCAGATAGTTGGTGTGTGTGTGTGTGTGTGTGTGTGTGTCTCACTGTGTGGAGGTTTTGTCAGCTTTCAGGGTGCCTGCTTCGGTGGAAACTAGATGGCTCAACACACACACAGCAACACACACACACACACACTGTGACACATACACACACACTGTGACACATACACACTGTGACACACACACACCCACACACTTTCCTGCTACAGAGATCGTAGTTCTTATTTGGCCTGATACTCTGCTCTGTCATCGCCACCTCATCTCTCTCTCCTTCTCCTCCGTCCCCGTCTCTCTCTCCCCCCCTCCTCTCTCCCCTCTCCCCATTCCCCCATATTCTTCATCTACCTGTCGAGATTCAACACTCAAATGGCTTTACTGGCATGCAGAACCTCCATTTACAGTCAAATAGGATGACTGTCTCTCCTTTCCTTGTTCCTCCTCCTCCACAGTCTCCCTCTCTCTCTCTCTCTGTCTTTCTATCTCTCTTCATGTCTCTCTCCCTCTACCTGTTTGTCTCTCAGCCTGCCTGTCTGTCTCTCCCTCTACCTGAATGTGGACGAAGAATGTGAATTCAAAGTTTCTTTGTTATGGGGAAAGTACAGGAGGTCAAAAAGAATATGCAAGGAGGAGAGAGAAAATAGATTAAGATGTGATTGGCACAGAGAGAGAGATTAAGAGCGAGAGAACAAGAGAGAGAGAGTGAGACAGAGAGAGAGTGAGCAGAGAGAGAGAGAGAGTCTGATAAGGCGGTGAGCTCAAAGTAAAAAAAGGTGGATGAATTTGGTAGCTGGCATGTGTTGTGTGTGTGGAGGGTGGGGGGGGCTGGGCGGTAATGCGTAGGTGTATGCCTTGGTAATGGTCCCACGTGCGGGGTGTTGCCTCACATGCCAGAGGCGCCACACCACACAGACGGGGGTCTTGGTGCACGCGATTTGGTCGGCCACCGCACACCACACACATCACACACACACCAGCACACACACACACATGGCAGCACACACAGTCCATGACACACAGCGTGCTAGGAGGGCAAGGGCTATTGTGAACCAGAGGAAAGAGAGGGAGGGGGGAGGAGGAGAAGGGGGGTGGGAGGAGGAGAAAGGAGGCACAGGAAAAGGTTTGGTCCAGCACAAGTCGGCCACTTCTTGGAAACCGAGCGAGTCCCCACAACGGCGACCACTCACACCCTCAAGACCCAGGACTCACTGAGGCGCTAGGAAACCCGAACAGACCGCTAACAGACCAGTGTGGAGTGTGGGGGATTGAACACAGATGAATGGGACTTTCCAAGCACTGGAGTTAGCCTGTCCATAGAGACCCCCCCACCGCCCACATAAAAGGACCCTCAAGTTCCTCTGAGGACTTTTGAGAGAGAGAGAGACAGGCAGAGACAGAGGAGAGAGAGAGAGAGAGAACAGTGGGTGAGTACACAGAGCACACACCACTGGAGGATTGTGGGAAAAATTATGTTTTCAAAGATATTAGAAGCCGTTTGGGCTCATGGGCGGAGAAGTTGTCAGACGTCATTGGATTTAACACGTACCTTGTAGTCTGTTTGTTCATCAGTGTTCAGGTCAGCTCTGCGGGACACTTATACACACACACACACACACACACGCACGCGCGCATGATATAAACTGTCTTTGTGAGGCCCCTGGCCCCACTAGGTCTGTGTTACAGAGCGGTCCGTCTGCCTCTATATCAGCCTCCGAGAAGTTGCCTGTGCCTCTGGTATGTGTCTGCCAGTGTTTGCGTCACTCGGCGGAATTAGTCAGCCCGCTTTGTGGCCAAAATGAAACCTTTTGAGGGTCTGCGAAGAGTCAAGACGCGCGTGTGCTGTACCTTTCATGGCTCGCTGGGAGGGCTGTGTCTTCAACAACACGCCGGAGAAGTGCTTTTTCATAGTTTCCTGTTCCAGTTTTTTCATTTCAAACTTGCGAACACAGAACACTGACTACAGTGTTTACATTGGGTCTTTAACACACTGGCTAATGACTTGTGCGCTGGTGTGTGTGTGTGTCTGTGTGTGTGTGTGTGTGTGTGTGTGTGTGTGTGTGTGTGTGTGTGTGTGTGTGTGTGTGTGTGAGACAGAGAGGTGTTAAATCACATCAAGGGAATGGCTATGTCCTCCCGTTGGTACCAATCGTAAGGAGTGTGTTTCCTGTCAGCTTAGGTACTCTGTTCGCACAGAGAAAACATGACTTCAATTGCGTGTGTGTGTGCTGGTGTGTGGTGTGCGCGGCGAGGCCTGTGTGCTGTGTGGTTTGAGTACCAGGTTCAAGTAAGTCAGTTATGGTTTTTTTTCCAAGATGGTAAAGAAAAGAGAAGCATTCAGACAGTGCTAACTCACTTTCTCTTTCGCTTAGCCCCGTTTACACACACACACACGCACGCACACGCACACACACACACGACTCTGGCACGATGACATCGGCGTTCAGTTTGTCAGTGTGTGTCGTGATTGTGCATGCTACACACACATAGTGTTGGGCACAGGCACCCTCGTAGCTTACTCAGCCACCTCACGACAAAGGACAAGTTTTTTGCTCAAGCCAACGACCCTGATAATCTTCTGTGGTCAGATGGTGTTCGGAGCCTACTGCACAGTTTTTGGCTCACCTGTAACCTGAAGTGGTGTCGGGCCCCCTGGGCAGGTCGAGTGGCCCCGAGGACACCTGATTACGAGGCGTTTGTGATCCATGACAAGCAGAGGGGGGGAGGGGGGGGGGGTTCGTAATCCAACGGTAGCCAGAGAACCAGGAGGAATCTGCAGGAGTTGGAGGGGTTGTAATCCAATTCGGTAAGCCCTTTTGGAGACACCGGGTTCGTAATCCAACGGTAGCCAGAAGAACCAGGAGGAATCTGCAGGAGGCATTTAGGGAGCTAATAGCCTCCACATACTCAACAGGGATTGATGAGAGGATGAGTGGAATTGTTCAAACGTTCCCCCGGAGGACGGATGGATTTTAGTTGGGGTTTAACATGTGAATCATGATAAACTGTGGCTTACCTCAGCTCACATATTAGCCTAAAAATAAATGTCACGATTATGTTCTAGCAGAACTGGGTTTTGAGGGGAGGAGGGCCGGAAACCAGGAACGGCAAGGGGGCGGAGCTATGCCTCGTTTCATTTTTCCTTCTGGAGATATTCTACCAAAGAAAACTCCTCCCATTCCTGTGAGTGGCCGAAGCTTCTAGAAGAAGGGGACTTTCTACACTTCAGTGTTGATTTGAAAACTTTACAGATACTTATTAAAATTATGATGGGATCAGCAAGACTAATGTCCCTCCTCCTCCAGAGCTCCTAATGGTCTTAGCCCACAGAGTGAGCGAGCGGTCGTGGCGCCGTTAGCTAATCCCATGCTAACAGGCTCCATGTCCGCTAAATGGGATTGCAGGGCGAGGGGGGGCAGGGCAGGGGGGGGTGGGGCAGGGCAGGGGGGGGTGGGGCAGGGCTCACCCGGCCGCCGATGGGAAACGCTAAAGAGGCGGAAGTGGCTTTGCGACGCAGGGCCGCGCTCCGGGGCTAAGACGCATATGAATAACACCTAAACCAGGAATTATGGGCGGGAGTGGGAGTGGGGGAGAGAGAGAGAGTGAGAGTGAGAGTGAGAGAGAGAGAGAGAGCAGAGAAGAGAAGAGAGAGAGAGAGAGAGAAGAGAAGAGGACAGCGTCAGTTAATTTGGTCTTACCTGCCAGGATCCTACAAAGCTGTTTTAACACACAGACAACGAGACACACACACACACACACACACAAACACACACAGAAAAACACACACACACACACACAAAACCACACATACACAGAAACACACACACCCATTAGATCTTCAGGGGAAGATGTCTTACCTGCCAGGATCCTACAAAGCTGTTTTAAAGAAGTCTACGAGAGTTACCAGTACAATGGTAAACGTAACCACAGAGCATGGGTGACAGGGTGGCAGTGGGTCAGGAGGTCAAAGCGGTTGTCTGGCAACTGGAAGGTTGCTGGTTTGATCCCCGGGCTCCTCCCCCTCCTAGCTAAGTGTGGAGGTGTCCCTGAGCAAGACACCACCTAACCCTACCTGCTCCTCCTAGCTAAGTGTGGAGGTGTCCCTGAGCAAGACACCACCTAACCCTACCTGCTCCTCCTAGCTAAGTGTGGAGGTGTCCCTGAGCAAGACACCACCTAACCCTACCTGCTCCTCCTAGCTAAGTGTGGAGGTGTCCCTGAGCAAGACACCACCTAACCCTACCTGCTCCTGACGTGTTGGTTGTTACCTTGCATGGTCGACACCGCCGTCGGTGTATGAATGGGTGAATGTGAGGCAATACTGTAAAGAGCTTTGGATAAAAGCGATGTATAAATGAAATCCATTTATAATGATGAAATCCATTTACCATATATAGAGAGTATGGGTGATATACAGTAGACAGCTACATGATATATGTTAGTTAACACAAAGCCAATACAGGCTACCTTGCATACGATGCCAATATTGTGATTACTGCAATTTGCCACAGTGGCGTTGTCACACTGACTAGCAGTGGATGCGGAGGTTGTGTCCAAACCGGTCCTATAAAGCGCACAATTTGGGGGCCAGTGGGTCAACATAATGTCAATAATGTGTACAAATATGGTTCCCCAGTAAAGTGCAATATTTAATACACTACAAACGCAAATGAGCTTTTAGCCAACTCTGGTACAGACGCCGTACAATGTCCCTGTCAAACAAACAAATAAATAAATAAATAAATAAATACCCATAATGCACCATGAAATGATACACAGTTATCTCCGCACGATATCCCGAGGCACGGCATCGTGGTTTTCATTGTCTTCGGCTTGTTTACGATGTTTACATGTCATGCCGACGGAGTTGTCCCATATTTGTCCTCTATAGTGTCCACTGGGGAATATAGAAAATGGGGAAACAAGGGATCCACGGTGCGCACAGCCGGTGTCTACGCTGCGTGCAGACACACAATATAACACGCCGGGTTCGTTCCCCTGCGTGTCCAACGCATCCAACGCCAGACGAGCGTCCAGACAGAGTATATAGAAACACCCTGAAGAGCTTTTCAAACATATCTGCTGGAACCGGGGAAGCAGAGCCAGACCCTCGTGGGATGTTTGAAACGAGGCCACGTTGTGTCAACAAGTATTTTCCTCTCGGACGGGAGGGAGTCAACAAGACGTCTGCTGAGAGGGCCCAGCGGGTAACGGGTCCGGAGCACGTCTCCGCGGCGTTTGCAATTACAGACTAACGACGAGGCTAAATATTAACGGTACACTTGATGATTGAACACTAAATCAATCTGTGAGCTGAAACTTTCATAAAATCGGAGACAAACTGAGGTCGCATCGGCTCACCGTCCGTAAATAGTTCACGACGACCGCATGTTGATGCCGATTTTGGACGGACCGGCGTTTGCAAGTCAATCCGTCACAAAGCGCAGCCACAGCAGAACCAAGAATCAAGTTGTATTGACGAGGCACTTGAGTGACAGCTGAGTGACGTGTGTGTGTGTGTGTGTGTGTGTGTGTTGGTTCAGAGTTCTAAACCAACCACCACCCCCCACACACACACACACACACACACACACACACACACACACACACACACAAACGCACACACACACACACACACACACTCCATAAACAAACACACGGTGAGAATATTCCCCGTCTGTACAGCGGCCTCCATGACTTTACCATCTGTCTGGATGGGAGTCCAATAACAACTCTCTATTCCACTCACTGTTACCCCCACACCCTTTGTACAAAAAAATAACTCCAAGAAAAATTACTAAAAAGCTCCATGACTTTACCATCTGTCTGGACGGGAGTCCAATAACAACTCTCTATTCCACTCACTGTTACCCCCACACCCTTTGTACAAAAAAAATAACCCAAGAAAAATTACTAAAAAGTATTTTCTGTCACACCAATCTCCCTCATGACTTCAGGCCAAACCGTGCCCACTGCACTGTGGGCACAGACGCCAAATTACAAATTGTAAAACCATATGCTTCAAAAAACGCTCATAACGTAGGCAAAGCCAAGATTGGGTTCCGAAATTTAAAAAGAGCTGAGAAGCGACCCGTTGCTGTGAGGGCAGGTCGCTGAACGTGAGCAGCCAATCACAGACACACATACAGCAGACCCTTCGTAGACTGATTACATTTGGTTTAGTTAAGGCGAGTAGACTGGTTCAGTTAGGGTTAGTAGAATGGGTTAGTTAAGGGTTAGGATTATATAAATCTTATTTATTCCACACCTGTTACCAAATCATGACCTTAATAAAGCTCCTCTGTACCCCTGTGCCAAGAGTTTGATTTGAATGATGTAAACAAAGCACACGCGGTGTTGGCATCGTAGGAGTGACAAGTCATCCAAGATCCTGCCATCTCTCTCTCCAACTCGGTTTCCATTTCAATTCACTAAAATGATCTCCATGTGTGCAGATATAAACGATCATGTATCTGCCTCGGAGCGGGGACAATGCGAGATAATGCATTAACGAGGGGGTCGTCACCTTTACCCCTTCGATTACCGTGTCATTTTGCGCGTAAGTATTCTAATGAGCCGTTCTCATTACTACTCACAGACACACACACGCCATCTGTGGCCGGCTGCTAATTCGATGCTCTTGTCGTGATCACGTCCAATAAACGGGCCGACGGCGCCGTCACACTCACCTCGCCCAGCGAGGTCATTATCTCTAATCACAGGCAAGGACTCCATAATGGCTTCATCGTTTGCTCGCACAGCGGAGAGACACCGGAACAGAAGACGAATGCAAAATGAAATGTTATCTTTATTAGATCCGATGAGGCTTTTTCCAACCTTTTTTTGTATAACCTTTTAATTTGGCGACAGAAAGATCGAGTCTCCGGGATATTGCGGCAATTAAAAAAGCTGCCGAAAGAAGAAAGGGAAAAGAAAGAAAAAAAAGACATTTAATGACAGTTAAATGAAATCTTAATCTGTTCATTTTATCCAGTCTGCTTATCTAAAGCGTGTCAGTAACCAAATGAAAAAGGATCAGAGGACCAGGGAGAGCTTTAGTACTTTTATTGCTTAGCACAGCTCAGAGTCTCAGAGACTGCAGGAGTCTTCTGCTCCAGATCTGACACCGGGCCGTGTGGGTGCTGGCTTGCCAGGGACACTTGAAGAGGGGCGGGCCTTAGGAAGAGTAAACCAAGGGAGACACAGCACGAGCAGGGTGCGGTCAGAGGGGCTACAAGCAGGTAGGAACCATGGGTTCCGGTTTAGGGGCGTCATAGCAATGTTAATGCTGGCGACTTTGAGAATCTTAATCTGTTCATTTTATCCAGTCTGCTTATCTAAAGCGTGTCAGTAACCAAATGAAAAAGGATCAGAGGACCAGGGAGAGCTTTAGTACTTTTATTGCTTAGCACAGCTCAGAGTCTCAGAGACTGCAGGAGTCTTCTGCTCCAGATCTGAGACACCGGGCCAGCGTTGAGAATCTAATCATCAGCTTAACAAAACCAAAAGCAAAACGCTGAGGAGGACAGAAACCCATGAACTCCGGGGGGGGGGGGGGGGTGGATGGATGGATGTACATGCAGCGGTGTGTGTGTATATATACACATCACTCTTCTCACACACACACACGCAACCTCACCACACACACAACACACACACACACACACACACACACACACACACACACACACACACACACACACACACACACACACACACACACACACACACACACACACACACACACCCACCCCTGGCGACTGTGCTTCTAAATGCAGACACAGGGTCACTCGTGCACCGACGCTTGGATCCGGGTGTTCTGAATCTTTGGCAAGTCGAACATCGCAAAATATAAAGAATAACAATTGTTTTCTCGAAAAGCAAAAAAGAAAAGAAAAGAAGAAAAGAAAACTCACACTGTTCTTCTTCTCTGGCATCACATTCGCCGAGCAAATAAGAGAAAAATACTAAAGTAGCACAAAGTGCAAAGCAGCAACACAATAAAGACCATGTGATGGAACACTGGCAAAGTAGCACATCTGCACTGTATCACACTCAGCGGACACACACACACACACACACACACACACACACACACACACACACACATTTCTACACACACACACACACACACAACTGTGGTGGCCAGCTGAGCTTGAAGGGGGGGGGGGGGGGGGGGGCTTGACATGCCAGTTTAGTTTTGTGAGGACACGGGGGGGGGGGGGAGGCGGGGCTGGGCGTCACCTGACCGGAGCGCGGTGGGCGTGACCACTAGTGTTGCTTGTTCCAGGTGGGCGTGGCCATGGGCCCCGGGGACGACCGCTCCACCAGGATCAGCTCATCGGGGTTGTCGCGCGCCCGGTAGTGGAACAGCAGCTCCTGGATCGCACACTCCTCGATCTGCAGAGGGGGGCGGGGTTAGAGAGTGGAGGATTAGAGGGGTTACAGAGTTGGCGGGGGGGGGCGGGGTTTAGAGAGTCGGAGGGGGCGGGGTTGAGAGAGTCGGAGGGGGAAATCGATGCGTCTGAACCCCCGGAACGAACGGCTGACCGACCAAAACCACTCGCGGTTTTCGCCGAGGGGTTACGAAAACGCTGACGAGACGTCGAACGCAAAAATGGTAATAATACCGTTGTACATAATGGCGAGCAGGAGGCCCGAGAGAAGGGAAAACAAGATGGAACTGGGACATCCCCCCCCCGCCCCGAGGTGTTGACAGTGGTCCGAGTCGCTCTTCAAACGACCACGGTGGTCATTAGAACTCTAACACGCCACACTCCGCCCATCGCACAGTGGTCCGAGTCGCTCTTCAAACGACCACGGTGGTCATTAGAACTCAGAACACTCAAATACCCTCTCTAACACGCCACACGCCACACGTCAGGTCCGGAGCACGCATGCTGCAGCCGTGTTGAACAACACGCACACAACACAGCACACACACATGCACACACACACACACACACACACGCACACACACACACACACACACACACACACACACACACACACACACACAGACACAGACACACACACAGACACAGACACACACAACACACATTTCCAGAACTAAACTGGAAGACCTCTTGAAGTTCTGCTTTAACGTCTCAATATTGATGCAATAGTAAATGTTAAATGGATTACGCTGGTAGAACAATACAGATGATCAAGGTTAAATAAATGATTGACATGTACTTCAAATACTGTACATAGAAATAGAAATGACCTAGAATATACCTGAAGCACACTGCTAGAACAATATAGACGATCAAAGTTAAACAACGGCTTGACATGTACTGCAAATACATAGAAATAGAAATAACCGAGAACTTATCTCAAACAAACTCCATACTTTAGGTAAAAAAATATGTGTCCAATTCATAACAATTCTCCATTATTACTTTAGTCACACCAAAATAGACAGTAGTGCAGTCAGTTATACGGCGACCGGGGCTTTTATATAATGAAGGTAGTGGTAGGGGTTGGCAAGGAGGTTGTTTACCCACAGATGTGGTCACACACACGCACACACTAGCACGCACACACACACACACACACAACCACACACACACACACACACACACACACACACACACACACACACACACACACACACACACACACACACACACACACACACACACACACACACACACACACACCCTCTCACCTGGATGAGGGCCAGGGGTTTGTCTCGGCGGCGGATCAACGCCGCCTCCTGCCGTCGCTCCTCCTCCACGATGTTGGCGAAGGTGACCGCCGAGGGGCAGGGGGGGGGGCTGCCCACCACGCCCAGCACCCATGGCCTGGTGGGGGTGGGGGGAGAGAGGGGGTGAGGGAGAGAGAGGGGGAGACGACAAACACACCACTGAGCGTCATTCCGTTTGTGACGTGCGTCGACAGTTATTTATAGCCACAGATTCGCCGACTAATGAAGCAGTTCTGTGCACCCGATGCTCCAGTCAGGTGGGTTCACCCTCCTACAGCACGGTGACTACAAATGAGGCGTGAGGTGGGCAGAAGTTGAGTCCGTGTGCACCGGGAGAGACTCAGACACCAGCTTTAAGTAAACCGACGCTGACAGGTGGATGGTAAACAGATTGCATGTATATATCGCTTTTATCCAAAGTCATTTGGATAAAAGCCCATTAATTCACCCATTCATACACCGACTGCGGTGTCAACCATGCAAGGTAACAACCAACACGTCAGGAACAGGTAGGGTTAGGTGGTGTCTTGCTCAGGGACACCTCCACACTTAGCTAGGAGGAGGAGCCCAGGGATCGAACCAGCAACCTTCCTGTTGCCAGACAACCGCTCTTATACCTCCTGAGCTACTGCCGCCCTGGTCACATGAAAGCTCGTGTGTCGGTGCATTGTAGGAGGAGGGGGAGGGACCCAGGGATCGAACCAGCAACCTTCCTGTTGCCAGACAACCGCTCTTATACCTCCTGAGCTACTGCCGCCCTGGATGCATGCGTAGGCAGAGCATGTGTCGTTTACAGGTGTGACTAGAGCGAACATTTAGGAAGGCACTTTAAAGAATGACTTAGAATAACCGATTTTCAACCTTATCTCTTATCTATCGGCGTTTGGGATGCAGTGCGATAAACTGCCCGTGGTTGGTGCCGAACCTCTCTCTCTCTCTCTGGGGTGCAGTTCAGAGCTCAGAGCGGATGCAGAATCCTCGATGCATTTACGTCATCACCGCATTGGAGACGACACAAAGCCAGGTTGAGAGCAGGAGAGGAGAGAGAGAGAGGGGGAGAGAGAGAGGGAGAGAGAGGAGAGGAGAGAGACAGAGAGGAAGAGAGATATAGAGAGAGAGAGAGAGAGGGGAGAGAGAGAGAGACAAGAGAGAGAGAGAGAGATAAGGCGAGAGAGAGATAGCAAGAGATATCGAGAGAGAGAGAGAGATAGAGAGAGAGAGAGAGAGATAGAGAGAGAGAGAGAGATAGAGAGAGAGAGAGATCGAGGGCTCACAGTACAACACACACAGCACACACACACATCACCTCGACACTGGGTCTTTCAGCACCCCCCCCACGTGCACAGTGAGGCCAGAATGCAGAGAATGCAGGGAGTCCATTTTACCGGTGAACTGCAAACACAAGGCAAAGCGTCAGCAAATACTGGACCACCGGCAGCGCTATGTTGCATTACCTTTCACCGTGTGGCACAAAGACCCTGCACCTTGACACGACACACACACTGCTCATACACCGACCCCGACACTCACGCCTGCCCCTGCCTAATGAGGTCCTTTAACCCCACACTGCATGTCTTGCTGTTTCCAACCGGAGGCCGGGCCGAAGACTGCGGCGTGAGAGGCTGCATTTGTGGCCATGAAGGGTGGGAATCGTTGTCTTGTTTGAGGTGTTCTTTTCTGGTGTTTGTTATTTTCCTGGCGGTCAAAAAGCAGGAATTTCTGTAATTCGATAAAAAAAATCATTGTTGACATTTTTTTAAGAGTTTTGGTTGAGGCTGATAGCAATCGAAGCATTTGATCAACATTGACAACATCAACAATGAAGTTATGTGCTGCAGGAATTTATCTAACCACATACAATATACTGTTACTTTTCTCTCTCTCTGTGTCTCTGTGGTGCAGTTCAGAGCTCAGAGCGGATGCAGAATACTCGATGCATTTACGTCATCACCGCATTGGAGACGACACAAAGCCAGGTTGAGGAGCAGCGAAGGAAATGAAAATGGAAATGAAAATCAGTGCATCCACCGACGGCTGAAGAGCCTTGGCACCGCCGCGGCATTCCGAGTCGATTGGACGGTGGAAGAGGCACAGATGATGCTGCTGGGCAGGCAACACTTCCTACTGACTCAGAGACTCACTCGGAGACTAAGACTCACTCGGACACACACACACACACACACACACACACACATGTGTGTTCGGACTAGACCTAACACACACACACGATCACAGACGATTCAGTGCACACACACACACACACAACAAAGGCCATCATGGACAATTGAGCAACACGACACACACACACACGCACACACACACACAGACGCAGGTGCTGTGTGTGTGTGTGTGTGTGTGTGTGTGTGTGGGGGGTCCTAGGCTCCCTCGTGGGTGATGTGATGGTGACATGGTGACATGACCCCCTGCTCTTATCGATGGTGGTTACCGTCAGGGGGATTCAGGCCCAGCTGCTCTCTATGGTCGTCACCTCTATAGGAGGAGGTGCGGCTCCCTCTCTCCCTTTATCTTCATCACTTTGTTGGCGTGTTGCTGTCTGTCTTTCAACAAATGTACTCTTTGTACGTCGCTTTGGATAAAAGTGTCTGCCAAATGCCCTAAATGTAAATGTAAATGTAAATAGACCAACGTGACATAATGAGTTTGTAGAATTTTTTTTATACTATACTAATGATAAATATACAAAGAATAAAATAAATCAATAAATAATCAATGTTATTTAGAGTTTTGCTGAGAGATGTGCGTACCAGTCTAAAAATGTACAGTGACGGATCCTAATCGTCCAGACGACAGACTGGAACAGGGGGCGCACACTTTGTGGAAATCTGACCTCTGATCAAATAAAAG
>PIJE02005345.1:0-19417 GCA_002895965.2 Coryphaenoides rupestris | reverse complement strand
ACATAAATTAAATTCAAATAGTGATTATACCAGTGAGACTCAACCCCCGGCTCTTTAGGTCATGTGGAAAATGTGTTCAAATAATATAACTATGATCTCTGCTAAAATCAAACATTTGTTTCATAGCCTAGCCCAGTGTTTCCCAAACTATGGGTCCCGACCCAAATTGGGTCGCGGACCCGTTGGGAGTGGGTCGCCAATTTAGATGTCATGGCATACGCATTATGTATTTTTGTATGTTTGGGTCCCAGGGAGACACAAATGTATCTTTTGGGTCCCAAGAGACATGCCTGAAGGAGAACAGTTGATCCTTCACACAAACACTGTTTAATTTCAACAGCTGTACAACGAGTTATCACGATGAGAACAGCGTCCCCTGGAACTTTCCTCTACTAAGTCAGCCAGCAGGGGTCACAGAGCCAGTAACTTGAACTGTAGGTTGGTGGAAGGAAGCACGCATGCAGGCATCTTGTGTGCCTCACTGAACACACAGAATAAAACTTTCAAATCAGAGGGAAAGGGTTTTGTATGGAAAAGAAATCAGTGAAGAGTGGCAGCAGCTCTGGGATCAGGAGGTAAAGGCAGACATTTACATTCAATTCAAAATAGAGTTGCTAGAGTGGGAAATAGGGGGAAGAAACAGAAAGGAGGAGGTAGTAATGACCAGATTAAGAATCGGACACAGTCATTTAAACGGGACTCTTCACAACTGGTCGGTGTGAACACTGCCAGGAATCGGAAACATGTGCTTATTAGGTACATTTACCTAATATTTACATTTACATTTAGGGCATTTGGCAGACGCTGTTATCCAAAGCGACTTACAAAGAGTACAATAATAGCAAGACTGAAGGACATACTGGAGTGTGGTGGAAGTGGACAAGGCGGGAAATGTGTTTGTTGACTTCCTAAAGAGCAAGAACAAGACTGCTCTGGAAAACCTGACAATGTGACTGGACACTGTAGGAGTGAACGAGCTCCAGGAGGTGGCAGTAATGCGACATCATGGACGCAAACATAGAAGAAGAAGAATTAAAAAAAAAGCAGAAGAAGAAGAAGCGGAAGTGCGTCGTGCTGCGCGGCGGAAGCAGAAGCGTCAAGATGAAGATGAAGATGGAGGTGGACGGAGTTGACCATGTACGCGTTTTCATTTAATACCGCATCATCCCCGCCGTTTGTTTTCCTCTCCACCGTAGCTCCCAGAACGCCGTATTATCCACACACACCTCAGACACACACGTGTTGACGCGTGTGTGGTGTTTTAACGGCGTGTTAATAATAATAATGATAGCAGCGGCTCGTTGTTGTCTCGCTCTGCTGTCTCATCCTAGCGAGCGGGATGACGTCAGCACGTCTCCGCGCTCACATAGAATATAACTTTATTAATCCCGAAGGACATTCTTGTGCCAGGTTACATAGTGATACAGTACAATAAAACAATATGGAAAACAACAGAATGATAAATATAAAGTAACGGGACTTACAGGTAAAATATACAAATATGAAGGCAAGGTAAGACATTCTGACGGCGAAAACAATTTGGCATAATTGAAATGTAATATCATTGCACATGATGTTGAGATGAGAGCTCTCAGCCGCCCTCTCTTCTAGACTCTTCTACACACTTCTACACTCTTGTAGACTCTTCTACACTCTCCGATACTAGTCGTAGAGTCGAGGAATTAACAAACATTGGGGGAGTTTGGTGTCGTCCGCCACCTCATCTGTGGTCTTCTTTAATTGTTGTATTACCTTGCTCTGTGCAGATGGAAATGGGAGACAGCAAAGGAGGTTCCGGCCTCCGACAGTATTACCTGTCCAAAATAGAAGAACTCCAGGTGAGCCAACCATCAAAGTGAACGTGTATATATATTTATCCCTCTCCTGTGTATTGTTTACGTGTTTCCTCTCAAATATCAGTCTTAACTGTGCCCATCGATGTGTCGACACAGCTGACGGTGAACGACAAGAGCCAGAACCTGAGGCGTCTGCAGGCACAGAGGAATGAGCTCAACGCCAAAGGTATGACACGCCGCCACCAGTAGTTTTCTGTCACATCTGTCTGAGGGCTGTGCAATTATTCCAAATGAGCGTGTATCTCCATGGAGATATTGTCTTATCGTGATATTGTCTTAAAACCAGTTTGAGGTTTGAAACGTCAGAGAGGAAAATTTGTGTTAGTCTGATGCCATACTTTAGATAGTGGTATTTTGAAGTCACAAGCATCCCGTGTCGATTTCCCGATGATTATCATGGCATGTATAGGGGCAGCAGTAGCTCAGGAGGTAAGAGCGGATCTGGCAACAGGGAGGTTGCCTAACCCTAACTGCTCCTGATGTGTTGGTTGTTACATTGCATGGTTGACAGTAGGGGTGGGAATCTCTTGGCACCTCACGATTCGATTCGATTCCGATTCAGAGGTCAACGATTCGATTCTAAACCGATTATCGATGCAACTATTTTTTTATGTACATTTCCATGCGTGATTTAAAAAAATATGTATATACTTTGCTACTCAGAGGCCACCAGGGGCGCACTATCAAGGAAGCGCAAGAGCGAGACAGACAGTTCGCGCCAGGTAACGAGAGCAAAACACGAGAGCGAGACAGATAGTAGGAGAGCGAGACAGATAGTAGGAGAGCGAGACAGATAGTAGGAGAGCGAGACAGACAGTAGGAGAGCGAGACAGACAGTTCGCGCCAGGTAACGAGAGCAAAACACGAGAGCGAGACAGATAGTAGGAGAGCGAGACAGATAGTAGGAGAGCGAGACAGTTTGCGCCAAGAAAGTGTTCATGCACACACCCTCATTATGGACCGACGAAGAGGACTTCGGTGGTTTTAGTACGCAGGAGGAAGACGATGACACGGGGTAATGGCTGACTTTTCTGGTATAACGGGCTTGTTGTTTTGATACAGTAAACGGCTGCGTTACTGCACCTTTACTGCTGTGTTGGCACTTTTGGGGAAAAGATGCTGGTTATTTTTTTAAGCAGCCGTGTTACTGCACCTTTACTGCCGTGTTACAGGCAAGCACTTTTAAAAACGAATTAAATTTTGCCATTTAACATTTTTGCCTCGTCAAGTGCTGTAAGCTTTGTTTTTTGTTATACTGCACTACTACTATGACTACAGGACGTGCGCTGGGAGTGCACCGTTGTATTATTTGTGTACTGCACGAATGCTGTTCGTCATGTCAAAGATGTGAAAGTTTGATTGTTTGATTGAAAGATTTATTGTGTTTCCCAAATGTTAATAAATGGGACGCTTTGCGTTACCAAACAGTCATCTCTGTCCCGACAATCCCCTCCGTGGTAGCAGGAACCCTTATATACGGCAATTAAACATTAAAACACCTGCGGCTTATAGTCGGGTGCGGCTTATATATGGAACAATCTGTATTTTCCCTCAAATTTAGCTGGTGCGGCTTATATTCAGATGCGTCTTATAGTCCGGAAATTACGGTATATAAACAACTCGCACATGTGTTTGGTGCGCATGCGTGTATAGCAGAGAACCGGCAGAAAGGAGAGTTTTCTGTAGCGCTCTGCAGCAAGCGAACAGAATGTTGCAGCAGGCAAACTAATTAAAATTTTTAAATTCCGATTATTAACTTATCTGAATCGATTCGGAATCGTTCTGGAGAGAATCGCGATGCATCGAAGAATCGATTATTATTCCCACCCCTAGTTGACAGCGCCGTCGGTGAATGTGAGGCAACTGTAAAGCTCTTTGGATAAAAGCGTGATATAAACGCAATCCATTTACCATATGTAGCCCAGCTCTGATTCATCTAGATATGTCGGTCCTTAGCTCACTGTCGTTGGACCTGACGGTGTGGTTTTGCGTGTGGTGTTTCAGTGCGCTTGCTTCGCGAGGAGCTGCAGCTGCTGCAGGAGCAGGGCTCCTATGTGGGGGAGGTGGTCCGGGCCATGGACAAGAAGAAAGTGCTTGTCAAGGTATTGATCATTAGAAATGAATTTTAATCTCTTTGCCCCCCGCGTCCTTTCATAGGAGCGGTTGCTCCATCTCCAACTTTGCTTTTGGTTTTATGTAGCATGACGACTCGAGTTTCAGATTAAGGTGAATTTATTGGACCCATGGGAAGTGATGAAAATAACATTTAAGCAACATTTATGTGGACTCTCAAAAGTATCATAAGGGAATAAACAAATGTGTCTATATGGTATTTTAGTCCATGAACACACTGGTTGGATTTTTTTTATCTATTTGAAGTTGCATGTCTGCAATAACATCCATTCAGCCATCAGTGAGATACATGGGAAGGGGCTGTGAAGAGAGCACTATCTGGCAGATCTAAAGACAACCGTTTCTCTCTTTCTCTCCTGCCCAGGTGCACCCAGAGGGCAAGTTTGTCGTCGACGTGGACAAGAACATCGACATCAATGATGTAAGATCTCCGGCATTATTGTGTTGAACTTACTGCAATCTAGCTGTGTTTTTTATTTCCATTTAGCAGACTATTTTATGTTTAAAATATTTTCAGGGCAGTTCCTAACACCCCCCCCCTCCAACCAGGTGACCCCCAATTGCCGCGTGGCACTGCGCAACGACAGCTACACGCTGCACAAGATCCTGCCCAACAAGGTGGACCCACTGGTGTCCCTGATGATGGTGGAGAAGGTGCCCGACTCCACCTATGAGATGATCGGCGGCCTGGACAAGCAGATCAAGGAGATCAAGGAAGTGATCGAGCTGCCCGTCAAGCACCCCGAGCTCTTCGAGGCGCTGGGCATCGCACAGCCCAAGGTGGGTGGTCGCCACGGCAGCGTCTGCACATCTCTGCCATGGTGGAAATGTAGCAAAAGTCATGTGGAAATAGAGTGAGGATACTACTAACACTAGACACCAACATCTGTGTGCACATTTGCAGATCTGCGTTACAGATTTTCAAATGTGATTTATGCACATTTGATTATGCACTGAACACATATTTGCAGAATCCTGTACACATTCACAAATGTACATTTACATTTAGGGCATTTGGCAGATGCGTTTATCCAAAGAGTACATTTGTTGAAAGAGCAATATATCACTGTGGTACATAAAGATAAGGATAAAGCACGTTTCAAGCAGCATTCAGCATTCATAATTGCACTGTTAATAGAACGAGTGTCATGATTGCTAAGTTGCCTGCATAATAACTGGGATAAGCCACAGAGGTGATGTTGGCGTTGCAGTACCACGCCATGGTTCCTTGTAGTCGGTGAAGGGGAGACTTCGATGTCCTCAATGGTGACAAGTAGGTTCATCTGAGGGCAGTCTTTCCCCGGCATGAAGAGAAGCTCAGACTTGCATCTCAGTATGCATTCAGACATTCTTTTACACATTTACAAATCTGGTTACAGACACATGCAGATTTCAGCTACACAACTCACATTTGTTCATGCCTGTGCTATGCTATTTACCTGCTGGGCGGTATTGACAGCAGAATCCCTCTCTGTGTCCCTCCTCCGTCCCCAGGGGGTGCTGCTGTATGGCCCCCCGGGACAGGCAAGACCCTGCTGGCCAGAGCCGTGGCACACCACACCGACTGCACCTTCATCAGGGTGTCTGGCTCCGAACTGGTGCAGAAGTTCATCGGGGAGGGTGAGTCCACCCAGGGCTGCCTCCCCTTGAGGATCCCCTTGAGAGCTGTCCTGTCATGTTGTCAATCTCATGGATGAGCTGTATATTTTTATTTTAGATGTAGACAGGTTTCCCACGGGCCCTTGAAATTCTTGCAAGTTTGTGAATTTGCGAAAAGAAAATCTAATTTGCTTATGTAGAATTCAGACTTATGACTCAAACATATCACTATATTTTCCCAACACGAAATGGTAAATGGATTGCATTTATATATCGATTGCATTGCAAAGTATTGCATTTATATATCGATTTTATCCAAAGCGCTTTACAGTTGCCTCACATTCACCCATTTCACCCAACAACTACGTGGCGATGTGACACCTTTCTCCGTCTCTCCCCCCCCAGGTGCCCGCATGGTGCGCGAGCTCTTTGTCATGGCCCGGGAGCATGCGCCCTCCATCATCTTCATGGATGAGATCGACTCCATCGGCTCGTCGCGTCTGGAGGGGGGATCGGGGGGCGACAGCGAGGTGCAGCGCACCATGCTGGAGCTGCTCAACCAGCTGGACGGCTTCGAGGCCACCAAGAACATCAAGGTGCCCCCAGCATGGCAACACACATGCGCACGCACGCATACATACGAAGTCGTTTCTTGCCCAGGCTAGTAAAGCATGGAACATCGAGTATGGATGAAAAAAAATAAATAGTGGGAGTGCGTGAATGACGAGACGGGAGGCAAAAGTGCATCAAGTCTTTCTTTTACTCTCACACAAGATGCAAAATACAAGCGGTAGCGAGACAGCTCAGTTAATTCTCTCTACTAGAAATAGGCATGCTTGGCCCCACCCACCATGCTATTTCCTGGTTATCCACCAACCAGCTATCTCCTTCCTGCTGGTTGGCTCCCTGAACTCCCAACCCTTAAAGGAACAGCAGTCTCTGGTGAATGTCTCAATTGTGTATCACCACAGTATGACAGTCTGAAAAGAGAATACAATTGACCATGATGGTATATGGAGAAATAATTCCTTTGTTTTTGTTTGGCATATATTCATTCTTTCATAGATGTTTACTCTTATCGATATTTGTACATTAAAAGGGACTGCAGGTAATATTCCACAGTTGTGTAGTGTGGAAGTGTAGATTCCCCCCAATCCAATTCTAGAAGAGATGCCCTAATTGGTCTAAAATCTAAATGGTCTCATACAGAGGCAGGCACAGTCTACTCGATACATACTCTCACCACACATCACTCACTAATAGCTGATGGACGGCTATGGCAATTCCAACAAACGACACTCTCATAACAGCTCTGGAATCTCACCTCCGGCACCCTGTAATGATCATTTGTTATAATTTGATTGGCTCCTTTTTTCAAATGTACATACTAAGCTATTGTTATTAAAACCTCAAAGTGTAACAAATGAAGGCACTGAATTAAGTCACGTTCACTCGTCTTTAAAAAAGTTGTCAAGACTAAAAGGAAAGGTCTGGAAATGCAGTGTGGCCGGACTCAAAGTGTGCTGCCCTGGCTAATTAATTGACTTGACCACCGCTACTGGGAGTCCCACTGTATTGACCTTCCTTCTCCCCATTCCTCCAGGTCATCATGGCCACCAACCGTATTGACATCCTGGGACTCTGCTCTCCTCAGACCCGGCAGGATCGACCGGAAGATTGAGTTCCCTCCTCCCAACGAGGAGGTGAGTGTCCCCCACCCCCCCTCACCCTACCTTCAGCTACGGCCCGGGTCTCTTAAGTCACTTTTATGGGTGTAGCCAGACACATTTGGGGCCTGTGTCCATGTAGTACCTTTTTTTTTTTTTTGTTTTTTTGTAGCAGAAATGGCACTGGGATGAAACTCTCCTGCCACCGTTTCTATGACAACTAGCTACTTTAGCGCCTTAGCCCAACATCGTAGCGATAACATATTATTACACGAGTGATGAAAGCAGCAGGATATGCAAGTGGGGAACGAATATGGGTTTTGTTTCAAATGTTACCACAAATGGCCACTAACCCCAAGACCAAATCCAAGGAATGAAACCATGAAATGCAACACACTACATTTTGAGAAGTGAAAAAACAAAGGACAAAATTCATGGCCTCCCCCAACTCTATATTGGTGAGCACTGTTAAGTACTGTGCATCGCTGGGGACCCAACATGAGAACCCAGGTACATGAAGACCAGGCCAGCCAAATCTGAAGCATTTATGTCTGTTTTACTAACTCACGGCATGTCTGCGACCGTCCACAGGCCCGTCTGGACATCCTGAAGATCCACTCGAGGAAGATGAACCTGACCGCGGCATCAACCTGAGGAAGATCGCCGAGCTGATGCCCGGAGCCTCTGGCGCCGAGGTCAAGGTGAGGGACCCAAACCGTGTCTACGGTTCTACCTAACAGCCCGAGTCGGTGAAGATCCCAGCTGTATGCCACACCACGTGTTTCATACATCTTCACTGAAGGGGGGGGGGGGGGGGGCAGTGTAGTGGACCCCCAAATGTACATGAAACCGACGGCCAAATCCAGAAACAAATCGCGGATGGAGTCCTCTCCATTGAAAATGGAAGCCTTGTAAATGTAGTGGTAGAGAAGTGGTTGGCCCTATCACAACCAACTGTAAATGTGTTTTTGGTTTGGCCACATGACTTCATTTATGCTATGGGTAAAAATTGTTAAAAGTTTTCTTATCTTTATTTAAGTTATCTTTTATTGAAGGCGACTTTGATGGAATTATACTTATAGATAGAGTTGGAGTTAACAGATCTAGGAGGACGCGCGGGCCCTGGAAAGTAGGCCCTAGCCACGGCCTGGCCCTGGCCCGAGAGAGTGAGGCACCCAGCCCGAGCCCGGCCCCACATTATATAGAACTCTCAGGCCCGAATTAAGGCCCGACAGTATTATTTAACCTCCATAATCCCATAGCGACTTAATGTACGCCAACTAGACTTGTTGACCAAGAATGCGAAAGGTTCTAAGTAAACGACTTCCGATCTATTTGAGCACTTTAAATGGCATAAGTGGTTATATTAGTTCATTTCAATTTAAGTTATTTTAGGGAAATGTTTGAAGCATTTTGTAGGCAGTTAAATATTTTTTTTTATTTTCTTGAAGTGAGTGACGAGCAGCTGCGCGGCGATTAACGTTGATCCATTCGCTACATATCAGATCAATGTTGAATAGGCTACTACAAATTATATCCCAGTGAATAGGCTACAAAAAACAACTCAACAGTTAAAGCGTATATCAGTGTTTATTATTAAACGTAGCCTATAAAAACCATTGGAACAAATAAGCACACAGAAGTGCGGAGAAAACAGTTACGCTATTAACAGAGAAAACAGCTTGTCTTACCCGAGTAAGCCTTGACTAAAATAAAATTGACCAAAACAGGCCATTCCAAGAATAATAATAATCAAGGGCGTATTTTGTTTTGGACATTGGTGGGGACATCACAGATATTGCGTTCAAGGATGCGCAATTACGCAACCGTGAGGTGTGGGATATTGGTGGGGACATGTCCCCAGCGTCCCCACTAAATTCTACGCCCATGATAATAATAAAAAAAACGTCCAATCACACAAAAACAGTCAGCCGCTTAACATGGCAACATGTCTTTTTAAGTCACTTTGCATCATGAAGGAAAAGAATCGCATCCACGGTTTCAGGGGCCAGTCCAGTCCTCCTCCTCCTCTATTACTCTTCCAGTGGCGCTGAACGCACGCTCACTGCTGCTGCTGCTGCTGCTGCTGCTGGTAATAAAGCCTCTTTGAATTTAATTTAATAATTTGAGAGAGAGAGAAAAAAAAGCCCGAGCCCGGCCCGCATCCCAAGCTAATGATGGGATAATTGGCCCGAGGCCCGACCCCTCGGGCTGTCGGGCTTTCGGGGCCCCCCGGGCCTCGGGCTCCATTGCAGGGCTCTACCAAGATCATCCTAGCTCTTCATGCGCATTGTACCCAAGGTTCCTCTAGATGGCAGGCAGAAGCACAACTGTGTTCCTGTGTGTGGTGTCTCGGTGCGTGGTATGGTGATGACATGAGTGTGTGTGTTTCAGGGGGTGTGCACAGAGTCTGGGATGTACGCACTGAGAGAACGACGAGTCCCACGTCACCCAGGAGGACTTTGAGATGGCCGTGGCCAAGGTTTGTCACACACACACACACACACACACACACACACACACACACACACACACACACACGACACACACACAGAGATTCTCTAAGTTTGAATATGAACTGTATCAAAACGGTTGAGAGCCCGTTTGTCTCAAATTGCCCACACTAATTAGGGCTGCATGGGAAATGTCTTATAATTTCATAACGAACTACAGAGGTCTTAGTTAGAATACAATAATGTGCAACTGAGCTTGTTGAAATTGCACAGTTGTTAATTGTATAGTGATGTCTGACTTAACATTTAATTCCGTACTTAGTCCGTACTACAAAATATATACAAAATATGAAGTGATTTTGGACCTTCTTGTTGACTTAACTCTTTTTAAACTGTTTGTCCCCCAGGTGATGCAGAAGGACAGTGAGAAGAACATGTCCATCAAGAAACTGTGGAAGTAAACAAAGACGTTTTTACCGTTTGGACCGTTTTTGCGCCACGCAGATGCCACGCCAACAAACTCGTGTATATTACTTCTTCCTCTTTTTTTGTTTATGGTTTGCTTTGTACTCGTAGCCTTGAAATCCTCCTAAAATAAAAGTTTGTCTCCACTAAATTATCCGCTGTTATGTTTTTGACTCATCTCGTGTGTGGGGCAGGAGAAACTGCAAAAGACTTGTTCACCTTTTTATTTGAAGGAATTCACATCCCATGATTGAAAGTCATGTGCAGAGGTCCATTGTTCTGGTTGTACATCCATCTGTTATGCATATTGTTTTGTTCTGGCACAGTAAGTTTCCTGATATAGAGTGGTATAGTTTGGTCAAATCACAGTGTAAAATGTTTTAACACAACCTATATAAAAAACCCCAACCTTAATACATGCCCAGGTACCTTAACAACATTCATGATATTGTCCGTAGTTATCGAGTTTACATTGAGTTGGAACAGGACGCACGCAAGTACACATGTACACACACACACACACGGACAGTTTCCAATTGGCTCAAATCGCTGTCCTGTGCCACATAAGTTACTATGTGACATCACGTGGCAACAGTTCAAACCAATCAAGCAGTTTATGAAGCCGGATTTATTGGCGTGCGACTGACTGGGTTGAGATTTCCAATGTCTGGTTACTGTGAAGGGAAAACGATCAAGACTCCTTGATTTTGAAGATGGATGCAATTAAAAAATAAAACATTCTTATTTTGGTACAAACGGTCACATGTCAAAGAAAAAAGGTTGCGTAGGCTACGATGGCAGTGATGTCGATCCAGCGGTAACATTAATCCCCCCCCAACGTCCTACTGGGTCTCAATAGTCCTACTCCGGGCCAGGTCCCCCACCCCGGGTTAGCACTAGGTCCTGACCCAGGAGATGGGTACCCAGTGGGGCTCGGAGGCCACCCTCTCCAGCACATCCTGCAGCTCCCGCAGGGCGGCGACCGGCTCCTCCTTCACCAGCACGTAGTCCACCCAGTGGCCGTGCAGCTCGTCCATCTGCTCCGCCGACTGCCTCATCTCCTCCAGGTCCTCCTCCTGGTGGGACCACACGCAGGGGCACGCATGCTTAGCTATGTAAGGGTGGGTAGCTAGCTTGATGGTTAGATATGTAGGGTGGGATGATTGCTAGCTAGCTGATGGATGGATCAATTTGAGTGACATGACTGTTAGGTCCTGGGGTTCTCATTTATAACTGTAGCGTTACACAGATGGTGAGGTGGTGAACGAAGGCAGATTATGCTCTCAACATTTAATATGTTTATGGTTCCACGTTAATCATAAACATTCAAAGCAGCAATGTATTTGTAATTGCACCAGTAGTGAGCCATAACGATGACGATTTGAAAAGATATAGCCTCACCGATAGCCAACTCAATTCAGGGGAGATGCCGTTTTGTGACTTTTAGTATGGATCCTACGCAATGTTTTATAAATGAGACCCCTGGTTATTTAGTTATTTACATGAATACATTTATGATAATATGATCATGATAATAATCTGCATGAGCCATTCAAGTTAATTAATACAAGAATATGGAAAGAGGTATTTGTCATAAAATCATAATTCTGAAAAGAATTCTGACTATGCATTGAAGTTAAAATTACTTTTGTATTTGTCAGGTGAAATGAATGCCGTCCTCCATGACCCTGTACAATGTTGTGAGTGCATATGTTCTTAGCATGGGTGGTCCCAGTAGGAATTCTAACCCCTAACCCTGGCAGTGTTAATGCCTTGCTCTACGAGGTGAGCCGCACAGGAGGACTATGTGATCGCGCGGTCACATGTCCTGTAGGCAGGTGTCGGTCTTGGTTGCCACGGCAACTCACCGTGACTAACGTGCTCAGCGAGGAGGTGGAGCCTAAGCGCCTGCAGTGGCTGCTGGGAACCCGAGGCCTCACGAAGACGACGTAGGGCTTGAACTCTGCCGTGCGCAGGCTCTTCAACGCCTGAACACGGGATGGAGAACAATACAATTACAATTCATTGTAAAACATAAACACCAGCCGGCTCAAATAACACGCATGTCTACATAAACTAATGTGTTATTTCTGGTCATTTTCCTTGTGTGTGTGTGTGTGGTGTGGAGGGGGCGTGGCTTGGCGTTGGGCTGCAAACAAGGGGCGGGGCTCTATGCATCTGTGGGCAGTGAGAATGATGAATGAATGACTCTATACTCATGTGTGTCTATATGTTAAGTGGCAGGCATACAGAGTGCTGTTTGCGGTACACTGTATCTAACATTGAACACACCAGTGTGTTGTTTGTATTAGCGTGTATGACTGAATGGCACGACATGGCATTGACTTGTGTATACATTATATGCAATATGTGCATTACTGTGTACCTGTTTTTAATCAATATTATGCAAACACAATCACATAGAACTTACTGCTCATATTTTCATTAAATCTATTATGAAAAAATGACTAAATTCTAATTTAACTAAATATCAAACGTTTACTCAGAAAAAGCCTTCATTCAATTCAATCCAATTACATTTTATTTGTATAGCCCTTAATCACAAGACAGTCTCAAAGGGCTTTACAGGTCAGATTATTATGGGCCAAAAGTGATTTAATCTATCCACAATGCGTTGCACACCACACAGTAGGTGAAACCAACAACAACAACAACAACAACAAGATGGCGTCTGTGAGGACCCCGGCATGCTGACCTCGGCGTGGACGTCCACCAGACACACGGCGTTGCGGTCCAGAACGCTGCGGATGGACTCCAGGCTGGTGCCGTACAGGTTGTCCTTGTACTCCCCGAACTCAATGAACCTGGGGAGGAAACAGCAACACCACGCTGGGTCACAGGTGGACATGATCCATTACAGATGACTTACTCAGATTACAGCAAGTGGTGGCTATTATTTTACATAAAATACACAGTATTTTGTATCCTTATTATAGTACGAACCAATGGTCATCTATTTAATTTTTTTTCCCCAATTGTAAGCAGAACCTATTACATTTGGGCTGGGAATCAACCTCCTAAACCACACTATCTTTCCCTTTTTTTTTTTTAAATGTCATTAAGGTCACTGTCAATTTCTCTGGATATGAACGTCTGCAAAATCATTACAGCATCACTTTACAGCGTACGCAGCATAGATCGTATCAATATGCTTGCATGGTGGACACGGGGCCTTCAGATCCATGTAGAGACTCAATTCCTGACTTTGGATTTTAAAGTTCCTTCTCAAGATTTCTTCCTTCCTTAGGGGGGCTAGGGTGGTGTCATAATCACATGGCCCATAATCATATGGCCTGTAAAGACCTTTGAGACTGTCTTGTGATTAAGGGCTATACAAATACTATTGACTTGACTTGATGTAAAACACTCACTTGTTGTTCTGTACACCAAGCTCAAAGGACGCCTTTGTGATGAAGTGGTACTCCACCCCCTCCCTCTCGTGACTCTTCCTCGCTCGCGTTGTGTCTGCCAAGAAGAAGCCACGTTTAAGTCAGAAGACAAAATGGAAGACGTAAAAGAACACTCACAGCCTGATCAACATAAAGAGTTTCTTCTCTAAACATCCCCAACAAATATTTTCGGAAAATCAGAGAGAGAAAATCCAATTGCCACCCGAGTGATGTCTTCAGTAACAAAAAGTCACACTTCCTATTTAAATATAGACTACTGAATCCTGTGAGGACAGTTAGCTGTGATAAATCGCAGTACAAATTGTGGGCATGAGTCCAGGGGGACAGCAGTACTCACGAGGCACAGCCAGACCATAATGTCTGGGATTCTCCGCGATCACCTTCTGCTTGAGCTCATTGATCCGGGCCCCGAGGGAACCTGAGGGCAAAATAGACGAGAACTTACAGTCAGACAGTCAGTCAATCAGTCGGTCAGTACATGTGGTTTCCACATACTACTGATACATGAGTTGCATTTCAAGCATATTTATTAAAAGATATATATTTATTAAAAGTTATATTAAAAGACTATTAAATAAGGTAACCACAGACATGTGGGATAACTTAACTCGACAGGTAAACTTATATTATATTGGGGTTCCAACCAAAACCATTTTGTCTGGGAGTCCGACACCCTAACCTGACCACTATACACTATCCTGCCCACAGGGTTTTCTGAAGCAAAATGGTGGTCACAAAGCGCTATCCTACCTATTAACACGATAAGCCGCGACCTTTCCCCTCGGCGCGTCTGGTACCGCGTCACTTCCTCGTAGATCAGGAAGTCCGTCTGGGCGGCGTCGGGGGTGCGAGGCTCCACCGGTGATCCTCCCTGGCGATCCTTCCTGAGACGGAAACTCCTCCTCAGGCCCGCTGCCATCGTACGAAGATCGGAAGAAAGGGTTAGCAAAAGTCGGAAGACAACGTACGTACGCACAGCAAAACAAATGAAACAAAACAAAAAAAACGGACAAACAAGCCTGAGAATGCCGTTGCCATTGTTAACAACACAAAGTAGTCATAAAAATAAGAAGCAGCAAAATAAGCAGCAGGAACAGGAACGGACATCGAGAGACTTCAGCTTTGACATTTCTCCTCTCCAAAAACAACACAAAACCGCTGGACATAAAACAAGCCACAGCGACGAGGACCAACAAGGCACACTGAAGTACGGCAGCAGTAGAAACATCAGTGAACAGTACCTGAGTAAAAATCCCATGAGAAGGCATTGCCACAGGAGACGGGGGCCTTATGCTTGGGAGAAACTACAGCTAAGGTTAGAACACCGGTCAGCGTTCCACAACATGGAAGCTAGCGATGCCGGAATGTATGATTATGTACTGCCTTCCGTCGGAAGATAACGACTGTAGCATGTAGCAGGATGTCACGCATGTAGCAGGATGTCACGCATGTAGCGTGTTGAGATGCCTGTAGCATGTAGCACGATGCCAAGGCTGTAGCACGATGACATGTCTGTAGCTTGTAGCATGTAGCACGATGACATGCCTGTAGCATGTAGCACGATGCCATGCCTGTAGCACGATGCCAAGGCTGTAGCACGATGACATGTCTGTAGCATGTAGCACGATGACATGCCTGTAGTATGATATCACGCCTGTAGCATGTAGCACGATGACATGTCTGTAGCTTGTAGCATGTAGCACGATGACATGCCTGTAGCATGTAGCACGATGCCATGCCTGTAGCATGTAGCACGATGCCAAGGCTGTAGCACGATGACATGTCTGTAGCATGTAGCACGATGACATGCCTGTAGTATGATATCACGCCTGTAGCATGTAGCACGATGACATGTCTGTAGCATGTAGCACGATGACATGCCTGTAGCATGTAGCACGGACATCTGTGTAGAATTTGTCACAATGACACGCTTGCAGCATGTAGCATGATGACTCGCCTCTAGCCTATAGCATGACACGCTTGTAGCATGTAGCATGATGACACACCTCTAGCCAATAGCATGATGACACGCTTCTAGCCTATAGCACGATAACACGCCTCTAGCCTATAGCACGATGACACGCCTCTAACCTATGACATGACACGCTTGTAGCACGTAGCATGACGACGCACCTATAGCCCATAGCATAACACGCTAATAGCATTTAGCACGATGACTGCCTGGAACATGTAGCACGATTACAGCTAAAAGCTGTTATCGTGCTGTACCAAAGTACACAATAATAACCCATAACCAATGCAATGACCCGTGTTTGCTTGCCCAGAACTATTCAAATCCAACTTAATCAATGAACAACAAACAACAAGGATTTCATGGCCGTGTTCATCCCACAGCAAGCAAACAACAAATCAGTCCCTTGATTGCATTAGTGAATCTCATGTTACAATTATAGCCAGGATGTGATGTAGCAGTGATTTCACAGAGAGCATCTATCTATTCATCCATGAACAAATTGACCAAATCTCAACAGTGGCCAATTAATTTATCAACTACTTGAATTAGCCGATTCGTTCAATCAATCAATCAATCAATCAATCAATCAATCAATCAATCAACCATCAATTAATGAATCCCTTCTCACCTATGTCCTGTCCCCGATCACTGTCACAGTCTTCTGTTGAGAGGCAAGCAAGGAGAGATGTCAGGGGGGAGGTAGAAGGGAGGAAGGGACCAGAGGCTGGAATGAGTGTTGGGGTTATGGGTTTCAGGGTCAACGGTTCGAGGATTGGGGGCACGAATGAGAAAGGTCCACACAGGTAACTACAGGTATGAAGGCACAGAGCAGGGCATTGTGGGTACATAAAGATGTTTAAAACACCATTAAAAGATCCCCTGCACATGTGTGTTCCACCAATGTATATTGGTTATACATAATATTGTCATGGTTGTGACCTTTTACCTTTGTTAAGTCTCGTTTTGTATTTCTACGTCTATTGTGTTCCCTGTCTAGTTGTTCTAGTTCTATGTCTGCCATGTGTCCTATCTGCTCCCAGCTGTCACCCCTCATGTCTCAATATAAGTCTCGTTCCCCAGTCAGTTCTCTGTTGGATCATTGTCTTCTGTTACGTGTTCTTTGTCACTTTTAGTTTGAAGTGTTTTGTCTTAGTTTACCTGTACCTGTACCTCTTTATTTGATTAAATAGCCAGTTCCTGGGTTTAATCACCGTCGCCTGGCTGGCTGTCCTGCATTTGGGTCCTCACCTCACCATAACCGTAACATAATATAATGATACAATATGTATATGACATTCTTTGTTGAAGGACTAGCTGAGAACTCCTTCCCTTTCCCCATTCCTCTTTGTGTAAAACAGCTTCATCATTTGCAAAGAGGCATACATTATTCACACCAATGTGTGCAATTTGATTCTGATAGGGTGTGTATGAGGACCTGTAATGGTGTTTTTTTTTAATGGGATATCACAGATGACATTTAACACGTGCCAACAAGCGTTGGTAAGGTCGGATAAACGTTTCCATGAAAGTTGTGAAGACCCATCACCTTTTACTGTTTAACCGCTTAGAAACACACAAGCGCCTATTGTGAAAATGAATTGTGAACTACTCTCGAATGCAATAACCCCCCAACTCCAAAACGGTAGGGAAGCAAGTAGAGGTGCACCAGCACAAGATACATACAGAGGGATCATTGTGAAAATGAATTGTGAACTACTCTCGAATGCAATAACCCCCCAACTCCAAAACGGTAGGGAAGCAAGTAGAGGTGCACCAGCACAAGATACATACAGAGGGATCATTGGGCAATAGCTTCTTATGAGGTTATTGTGTGCGTGGCTGCAAAATGCGTTTGAGCGCGAGATAAGTGCAGTTTGGACATCCATGCCTCTCGCGACTAAACGCTTGGTGTTTGATGCCTAAACCGATGTTGCCCCACTGTCTTATGATGTACTCATGCCCACACAAGCATTGGTAAGGTCGGATAAACGTTTCCATGAAAGTTGTGAAGACCCATCACCTTTTACTGTTTAACCGCTTAGAAACACACAAGCGCCTATTGTGAAAATTAATTGTGAACTACTCTCGAATGCAATCCCCTCACAATAGCCAGCCTTGGAATTTTAGAGACCCCAGGTTAATACCAGATGGCTCGAAGCTACACCCGTTTATAATGATCTGTCTTCCCATGAAAGTTGCCGACCCTCTCACTTCATACCCATACTCTTTACTGTTTTAATCCCTGGGTAACGGCCTGTCTTCTACGTAAGAGAACAGCAATCCATCCCGTAGCGCCCCCTAATTGCGTTAAAAATGAAATTGTGAATTAACTACTCCGGAATAATTGTGCCGTTTTAGTGTTTTCTCCTGACACCTCCTCAACACCTCGAATTATGACACGAGAGAACCGCTAGAAACCCGACAATAACATCTAATCTACACAAACCCCAGACCCATCAAAACGTAACCATCCCCTGTGTGAATCCAGACGATGGGATAGCGATAACCCATCTTCAGAAAACTTGATTACGCTACATAAACAATCTGTGTAAGATCTGTGAGGCTGTGTAACGGCTGTCAGGGAGAGGCGGTTGTCATGGAGACTTACATGTCGCAGTCTTTGGGGAAACGGCGGTGGGGTAGGTGCCCATTTTCCGCCTGTACCTCAGCCGCCTGTGGACGAACGGCAACGTCGGAGAATCAATGTAAAAATGGAGAGAGAAGTGAGTGTTGTCTCAAACAGAGTACTATAACAAACTTGTGACGATGACTATTCTGAATATACCATACAAGCATCTGAGTATGGTAGAGAGAAGTGAGTGTTGTCTCAAACAGAGTACTATAACAAACTTGTGACGATGACTATTGTGAATATACCATACAAGCATCTGAGTATGGTATGAGTACATCACACAAAACGTACACAGAGGAATGCCACTGAATTGTACATCTGAGAAATCGTTCCCATGCTTGTAATTTGTGTTTTCTCTATGGGTTAGCTCATGAAGAGGAAAACATGGCCGCCTAACATCTTAAAAAATGTAGAAGAAGTCATTTGTTGCTCTCACCTCTCCTGGAACTGTGTGGAGGGGACGAGGGCGGCTCGCAGGTTACAGTCACCCACCTTCTTGGCCTGCCACCAGATGGCGTCGTCTTGGCTCACCACCTGCAGGATGTCCCCTCGTCGGAAAGGAAGTCCGGCCTCCTGGCAGGGCGTGGCCTTGTCCTCGAAGGGGGTGTAGTCAAACAGAGCGCGCAGGTACACCTGTGTTGGTCAGGCCAGTTTGCCATTTAGAGCATTTATTTCAAAGCTCATGTTGTTGGTTAGTTGTTTCGTACATACACACAAAGAGAGAGAGTATTTTTTATGAAGAATAAAGTAGTCTCTCACCCGACTCTCTTTCAGCTTGTCTTCTTCTGTGGTGGCCGGAATGATCTTGAGGGTGATTGATCCCTGGGACTGAGACTGATCAAAGATATTGATCGTTATGTCTTTGATGGTGATGATGATGAGGAGGATGAGGCTGTCCCAACTTGTTAATTCTAAATACAAAAAAATATATGGCACATGCATATTGCGCACACACACACACACACACACAGTTTACCAGAATCTGACTGATTTCATCTGGCCGTTTGTGGATAATCAGATTGCCATTGACCTCCCGGAGCTCATCACCCACATGAACCAGACCTGGGAACACACACACACACACACACACACACACACACACACACACACACACACACACACACACACACACCACACACACACACACACACACACACACACACACACACACACACACACACACACATCACACACACACACACAAAC
>PIJE02005344.1:0-19417 GCA_002895965.2 Coryphaenoides rupestris | reverse complement strand
CTGCACACACAGAGTTACTACCACCTGCACACACAGAGTTACTACCACCTGCACACACATAGTTACTACCACCTGCACACACAGAGTTACTACCACCTGCACACAGAGTTACTACCACCTGCACTCACAGAGTTACTATCACCTGAACAGAGTTACTATCACCTGAACAGAGTTACTATCAACTGCACAGAGTTACTATCACCTGAACAGAGTTACTATCACCTGAACAGAGTTACTATCAACTGCACAGAGTTACTATCACCTGAACAGAGTTACTATCACCTGAACAGAGTTACTATCAACTGCACACACAGTTACTATCACCTGCACAGTTACTATCACCTGAACAGAGTTACTATCACCTGAACACACAGAGTTACTATCACCTGAACACACAGAGTTACTATCACCTGAACAGAGTTACTATCACCTGAACAGAGTTACTATCAACTGCACAGAGTTACTATCACCTGAACAGAGTTACTATCAACTGCACACACAGTTACTATCACCTGAACAGAGTTACTATCAACTGCACAGAGTTACTATCACCTGAACAGAGTTACTATCACCTGAACAGAGTTACTATCACCTGAACAGAGTTACTATCAACTGCACACACAGTTACTATCACCTGAACAGAGTTACTATCACCTGAACAGAGTTACTATCACCTGAACAGAGTTACTATCAACTGCACACACAGTTACTATCACCTGAACAGAGTTACTATCAACTGCACAGAGTTACTATCACCTGAACAGAGTTACTATCACCTGAACAGAGTTACTATCAACTGCACACACAGTTACTATCACCTGAACAGAGTTACTATCACCTGAACAGAGTTACTATCACCTGAACAGAGTTACTATCACCTGAACAGAGTTACTATCAACTGCACAGAGTTACTATCACCTGAACAGAGTTACTATCACCTGAACAGAGTTACTATCACCTGAACAGAGTTACTATCAACTGCACAGAGTTACTATCACCTGAACAGAGTTACTATCACCTGAACAGAGTTACTATCAACTGCACACAGTTACTATCACCTGCACAGTTACTATCACCTGCACACACAGAGTTACTATCACCTGCACACAGTTACTATCACCTGCACACACAGAGTTACTATCACCTGCACACAGAGTTACTATCACCTGCACACAGTTACTATCACCTGCACACACACAGTTACTATCACCTGCACACACAGAGTTACTATCACCTGCACACACAGTTACTATCACCTGCACACACAGTTACTATCACCTGCACACACAGAGTTACTATCACCTGCACACACAGTTACTATCACCTGCACACAGTTACTATCACCTGCACACACAGTTACTATCACCTGCACACACAGAGTTACTATCACCTGCACACACAGTTACTATCACCTGCACACAGTTACTATCACCTGCACACACAGAGTTACTATCACCTGCACACACAGTTACTATCACCTGCACACACAGAGTTTACTATCACCTGCACAGTGTTACTATCACCTTGCACACACACGAGTTACTATCACCTGCACACACAGAGTTTACTATCACCTGCACACACAGTTACATCACCTGCACACACAGTTACTATCACCTGCACACACAGTTACTATCACTGCACAGTGTTACTATCAACCTGCACACACAGAGTTACTATCACCTGCACACACAGAGTTACTACTCACCTGAATATAGTTTACTATCACCTGAATAGAGTTTACTATCACCTGCACACAGAGTACTATCACCTGCACACAGAGTTACTATCACCTGCACACCACAGTTACTATCACCTGCACACACAGTTTACTATCACCTGCACACCACCAGAGTTTACTATCACCTGCGCACACACAGTTACTATCACCTGCACACACAGTTACTATCACCTGCACACAGTGTTACTATCACCTGCACACACAGAGTTACTATCACCTGCACACACAGAGTTACTATCACCTGCACACACAGAGTTACTATCACCTGCACACAGTTACTATCACCTGCACACACAGAGTTACTATCACCTGCACACACAGAGTTACTATCACCTGAATATAGTTACTATCACCTGCACACAGAGTTACTATCACCTGCACACAGAGTTACTATCACCTGCACACACAGAGTTACTATCACCTGCACACACAGAGTTACTATCACCTGCACACACAGAGTTACTATCACCTGCACACACAGAGTTACTATCACCTGAATAGAGTTACTATCACCTGCACACAGAGTTACTATCACCTGCACACAGAGTTACTATCACCTGAATAGAGTTACTATCACCTGAATAGAGTTACTATCACCTGCACAGAGTTACTATCACCTGCACAGAGTTACTATCAACTGCACAGAGTTACTATCAACTGCACACAGTTACTATCACCTGAATAGAGTTACTATCACCTGAATAGAGTTACTATCACCTGAACAGAGTTACTATCACCTGAACAGAGTTACTATCAACTGCACACAGTTACTATCACCTGCACACAGTTACTATCACCTGAACAGAGTTACTATCAACTGCACACAGAGTTACTATCAACTGCACACAGAGTTACTATCACCTGAATAGAGTTACTATCACCTGAATAGAGTTACTATCACCTGCACAGAGTTACTATCACCTGAACAGAGTTACTATCAACTGCACACAGTTACTATCACCTGCAGTTACTATCACCTGAACAGAGTTACTATCAACTGCACACAGAGTTACTATCACCTGAATAGAGTTACTATCACCTGAATAGAGTTACTATCACCTGAATAGAGTTACTATCACCTGCACACAGAGTTACTATCACCTGAACAGAGTTACTATCACCTGAATAGAGTTACTATCACCTGAATAGAGTTACTATCACCTGCACAGACAGACAATGCATGCACACACATGCGTGTGTGCATGCATTGTGTGTGTGCATGCGTGCGTGTATGTGCGTGTGCATGCCTGTGTGTGCATGCGTGTGTGCATGCATTGTGTGCATGCATTGTGTGTGTGCATGTGTGCGTGTATGTGCGTGTGCATGCGTGTGTGCATGCATTGTGTGTGTGCGTGCATGTGCGTTACCCTAGAGGTCATGAACAGCAGTTTGGTCTCCATGTCCGGCGTAAGACGACATGCTAGGAACTTGCGGGACGTCCGAGCAGTAAGAAGATGGAGAAGACCTGCATACACATTACATACATGTTACAGGTCTAGTCTTACAGGTGTAGTGTGACAGTGTTACAGGTAGTGTTACAGGTATAGTGTTACAGTGTTACAGGTATAGTGTTACAGGTATAGTGTTACAGGTATAGTGTTACAGTGTTACAGGTATAGTGTTAGTGTTACAGGTAGTGTTAGTGTTACAGGTAGTGTTACAGGTGTAGTGTTACAGGTAGTGTTACCGGTACAGTGTTACAGGTAGTGTTACAGGTGTAGTGTTACAGGTGTAGTGTTAGTGTTACAGGTAGTGTTACAGGTATAGTGTTACAGTGTTACAGGTGTAGTGTTACAGGTATAGTGTTACAGGTATAGTGTTACAGTGTTACAGGTAGTGTTAGTGTTACAGGTAGTGTTACAGGTGTAGTGTTACAGGTGTAGTGTTACAGGTGGTGTTACAGGTGTAGTGTTACAGGTATAGTGTTACAGGTGTAGTGTTACAGGTGTAGTGTTACAGGTGTAGTGTTACAGGTGTAGTGTTACAGGTAGTGTTACAGGTACAGTGTTACAGGTACAGTGTTACAGGTAGTGTTACAGTGTTACAGGTAGTGTTACAGTGTTACAGGTAGTGTTACAGGTGTAGTGTTACAGGTAGTGTTACAGGTAGTGTTACAGGTACAGTGTTACAGGTAGTGTTACAGGTGTAGTGTTACAGGTAGTGTTACAGTGTTACAGGTGTAGTGTTACAGTGTTACAGGTAGTGTTACAGTGTTACAGGTAGTGTTACAGTGTTACAGGTAGTGTTACAGTGTTACAGGTAGTGTTACAGGTGTAGTGTTACAGGTGTAGTGTTACAGGTACAGTGTTACAGGTATAGTGTTACAGGTGCAGTGTTACAGGTGCAGTGTTACAGGTAGTGTTACAGGTGTAGTGTGACAGTGTTACAGGTGTAGTGTTAGTGTTACAGGTGTAGTGTTACAGGTCTAGTCTTACAGGTCTAGTCTTACAGGTCTAGTCTTACAGGTGTGTGTTACAGGTGTAGTGTTAGTGTTACAGGTAGTGTTACAGGTGCAGTGTGACAGTGTTACAGGTGGTCTTACAGGTGTAGTGTTACAGGTGTAGTGTTACAGGTATAGTGTTCCAGGTGTAGTCTTACAGTGTTACAGGTGTAGTGTTACAGGTGTAGTGTTAGTGTTACAGGTGTAGTGTTACAGTGTTACAGGTGTAGTGTTACAGGTGTAGTCTTACAGTGTTACAGGTGTAGTGTTACAGTGTTACAGGTGTAGTGTTACAGGTGTAGTGTTACAGTGTTACAGGTGTAGTGTTACAGTGTTACAGGTGTAGTGTTACAGGTGTAGTGTTACAGTGTTACAGGTGTAGTGTTACAGGTGTAGTGTTACAGGTGTAGTCTTACAGGTGCAGTGTTACAGGTGTAGTGTTACAGGTGTAGTGTTACAGTGTTACAGGTGTAGTGTTACAGGTGTGTTACAGGTAGTCTTAGTGTTACAGGTGTAGTCTTAGTGTTACAGGTGTAGTGTTACAGGTGTAGTGTTACAGTGTTACAGGTGTAGTGTTACAGGTGTAGTGTTAGTGTTACAGGTGTAGTCTTACAGGTGTAGTGTTACAGTGTTACAGGTGTAGTGTTACAGGTGTAGTCTTACAGGTGTAGTGTTACAGTGTTACAGGTGTAGTGTTACAGGTGTAGTCTTACAGGTGTAGTCTTACAGGTGTAGTCTTACAGTGTTACAGGTGTAGTGTTACAGGTGTAGTGTTACAGTGTTACAGGTGTAGTGTTACAGTGTTACAGGTGTAGTGTTACAGGTGTAGTCTTACAGTGTTACAGGTGTAGTGTTACAGTGTTACAGGTGTAGTGTTAGTGTTACAGGTGTAGTGCTACAGGTGTAGTCTTACGGGTGTAGTGTTACAGTGTTACAGGTGTAGTGTTACAGGTGTAGTCTTACAGGTGTAGTGTTGTAGTGTTAGTGTTACAGGTGTAGTGTTACAGGTGTAGTCTTACAGGTGTAGTGTTACAGTGTTACAGGTGTAGTGTTACAGGTGTAGTGTTAGTGTTACAGGTGTAGTGTTACAGGTGTAGTGTTATAGTGTTACAGGTGTAGTCTTACAGGTGTAGTCTTACAGGTGTAGTGTTACAGTGTTACAGGTGTAGTCTTACAGGTGTAGTGTTATAGTGTTACAGGTGTAGTGTTACAGGTGTAGTCTTACAGGTGTAGTGTTACAGTGTTACAGGTGTAGTCTTACAGGTGTAGTGTTAGTGTTACAGGTGTAGTGTTACAGGTGTAGTGTTATAGTGTTACAGGTGTAGTCTTACAGGTACAGTGTTACAGGTGTAGTGTTACAGGTGTAGTGTTACAGGTGTAGTGTTACAGGTGTAGTGTTACAGGTGTAGTGTTACAGGTGTAGTCTTACAGGTGTAGTGTTACAGGTGTAGTGTTACAGGTGTAGTGTTACCGGTACACTGAGATGAAACCAGTAAAAGGAGGCGTTACCAGTAAACTGAGGACTCAGGGCTACTGGGTTGTGCAGAAGATCCTTCCAGAGAAGTTCCATCTCGGGAATCCTGGCGACGTTCTGCAGCAAGCGCACTAAGTCTCGTCCAATCACAGCACAGTCCATAAACTACAGCCAATCACATGAGAGTCCATGAGGTTATAGTCAGTTGACTTACGACATACTATTCTGGGAATCTGCATCTCTCTGTGCATTCATACGTTTTAGAAATCAAATTTTCCACAACTTGTGTTGTGTGTGTTTATATGCTATTTATACATGTATAAAATATTCTCACCCTTTCCCTCAGCATGGAGATGCAGAAGTCGACCTCTTTCTGGCGGAGCTGCAGCAGGGGGGAAGTCCCGTGGTCGACCATCAATCGCAGGTAGGTGTACACCGCCATGGCAACAAGCATCGCGCTCTTCCCCACCCACTCCCTGCAGGACACATAGGCTAGACTGAACACACACACACAGCATGGGCAAGACACAGCCACCTGACACCCGAGAGACACAGCCACCTGACACCCGAGAGACACAGCCACCTGACACCCGAGACACACAGCCACCTGACACCCAAGACACAGCCACCTGACACCCGAGAGACACAGCCACCTGACACCCGAGAGACACAGCCACCTGACACCCGAGACACACAGCCACCTGACACCCGAGAGACACAGCCACCTGACACCCGAGACACACAGCCACCTGGCACCCGAGACACACAGCCACCTGACACCCGAGAGAGACAGCCACCTGACACCCAAGACACAGCCACCTGACACCCGAGAGAGACAGCCACCTGACACCCGAGACACACAGCCACCTGACACCCAAGACACAGCCACCTGACACCCGAGAGACACAGCCACCTGACACCCGAGAGACACAGCACCTGGCACCCGAGACACACAGCCACCTGACACCCGAGAGACACAGCCACCTGACACCCGAGAGACACAGCCACCTGACACCCGAGAGACACAGCCACCTGGCACCCGAGAGACACAGCCACCTGGCACCCGAGACACACAGCCACCTGACACCCGAGAGACACAGCCACCTGGCACCCGAGAGACACAGCCACCTGGCACCCGAGAGACACAGCCACCTGACACCCGAGAGACACAGCCACCTGACACCCGAGAGACACAGCCACCTGACACCCGAGAGAGACAGCCACCTGACACCCGAGAGAGACAGCCACCTGACACCCGAGACACACAGCCACCTGACACCCGAGAGAGACAGCCACCTGACACCCGAGACACACAGCCACCTGACACCCAAGACACAGCCACCTGACACCCGAGAGACACAGCCACCTGACACCCGAGACACACAGCCACCTGGCACCCGAGACACACAGCCACCTGACTACCGAGACACACAGCCACCTGACACCCAAAACACAGCCACCTGACACCCGAGAGACACAGCCACCTGACACCCGAGAGACACAGCCACCTGGCACCCGAGAGACACAGCCACCTGACACCCGAGACACACAGCCAGCTGACACCCGAGAAACACAGCCACCTGACACCCGAGACACACAGCCACCTGACACCCGAGACACACAGCCACCTGACACCCGAGAGACACAGCCACCTGACTACCGAGACACACAGCCACCTGACACCCGAGACACACAGCCACCTGACACCCGAGAGAGACAGCCACTTGGCACCCGAGACACAGCTACTTGGCACCCGAGACACACAGCCACTTGGCACCCGAGACACACAGCCACCTGGCACCCGAGACACACAGCCACCTGACACCCGAGACACAGCCACTTGGCACCCGAGACACAGCCACCTGGCACCCAAGACACACAGCCACCTGACACCCGAGAGACACAGCCACCTGACAACCGAGACACACAGCCACCTGACACCCGAGACACACAGCCACCTGACACCCGAGACACACAGCCACCTGACACCCGAGACACACAGCCACCTGGCACCCGAGACACACAGCCACTTGGCACCCGAGACACACAGCCACTTGGCACCCGAGACACACAGCCACTTGGCACCCGAGACACACAGCCACCTGGCACCCGAGACACACAGCCACCTGGCACCCGAGACACACAGCCACCTGACACCCGAGACACAGCCACTTGGCACCCGAGACACACAGCCACCTGACACCCGAGACACACAGCCACCTGACACCCAGCCACCTGGCACCCGAGACACACAGCCACCTGACACCCGAGACACACAGCCACCTGACACCCGAGACACACAGCCACCTGACAACCGAGACACACAGCCACCTGACAACCGAGACACACAGCCACCTGACACCCGAGACACACAGCCACCTGACACCCAAGACACACAGCCACCTGACACCCAAGACACACAGCCACCTGACACCCGAGACACACAGCCACCTGGCACCCGAGACACACAGCCACCTGGCACCCGAGACACAGCCACCTGGCACCCGAGACACACAGCCACCTGACACCCGAGACACACAGCCACTTGGCACCGGAGACACACAGCCACTTGGCACCCGAGACACACAGCCACCTGACACCCGAGAGACAGCCACTTGGCACCCGAGACACACAGCCACCTGACATCCGAGACACTTGGCACCCAAGACACCCAATAAATATGAACTAAACTTGGAAAAAATTGTTTGGAAAATTGTGTTTGGCAATTTTACACTTTACTCAGTTTCACAGTACATGCACCCACACCGTTTTAGTACGTAACTTATGAGCATTATGAGCTAGGAGATTGGCTGTGTCCTGGCCATCTGATTACAGAACTGTATCAGCTGTGCTGCTCATCCCACAAATGCATGACCCTTACAAGTTGGACATCATTGTAAAGGTAAATAAACAAGGTTTCCAACAATGTGAAATACCTGCTACAATTAGCATTGTAGCAACAGAGAAATAATGGACCAAACACAGATTTCCAAAGATTTTTTTCAAGTTTATATGAAGCCTGCAGAGCCACCAGGTGAACCAGGGTGAGAGTTCCTCTGGCAGCTGGTTCAGAAGCTCTGGCCAGCACCATCAGTGCTGGACAGCACAACCAGGTTATCAGTAACCTAAAAGAAAGCAAGAAACCAAAAGAAACCAAAAGAAACCAAAAGAAACCAAACTCTGGAAAGAAACTGCAAAATCTAAATTAAAGTAAGTTACATTTCTATTTTACCCTAAATCCAGAATACAAAGTGACAAAATATCTGTCCATTGTAAATCCCTGACAGTACTGCTAGAGGAGACCTTCACAGACCTGCTAGAGGAGACCTTCACAGACCTGCTAGAGGAGACCTTCACAGACCTGCTAGAGGAGACCTTCACAGACCTGCTAGAGGAGACCTTCACAGACCTGCTAGAGGAGACCTTCACAGACCTGCTAGAGGAGACCTTCACAGACCTGCTAGAGGAGAACTTCACAGACCTGCTAGAGGAGACCTTCACAGACCTGCTAGAGGAGACCTTCACAGACCTGCTACAGGAGACCTTCACAGACCTGCTAGAGACCTTCACAGACCTGCTAGAGGAGACCTTCACAGACCTGCTAGAGGAGACCTTCACAGACCTGCTAGAGGAGGCCTTCACAGACATGCTAGAGGAGACCTTCACAGACCTGCTAGAGGAGACCTTCACAGATCTGCTAGAGGAGACCTTCACAGACCTGCTAGAGGAGGCCTTCAGACATGCTAGAGGAGACCTTCACAGACCTGCTAGAGGAGACCTTCACAGACCTGCTAGAGGAGGCCTTCACAGACATGCTAGAGGAGACCTTCACAGACCTGCTAGAGGAGACCTTCACAGACCTGCTAGAGGAGGCCTTCACAGACATGCTAGAGGAGACCTTCACAGACCTGCTAGAGGAGACCTTCATCATAAATTATGTCCTATCTGTGGTGAGAAGAACAGATGTGTAATGCTGACACATTGATTCAATTCATATCTTAAGAGATTACATTAACAATAAAGTTAATTCAAATAATAGAGACACCTACTTTTGATCTAGCAGGATGTCTAGAACACTCTCAGCCAACCACAGGTTCTTACTTGACAGATCCCCACCTGCACAGGTAGACGACACAGGTAGACGACAGAGGTAGACGACAGAGGTAGACGACAGGGGTAGACGACAGGGGTAGACGACAGGGGTAGACGACAGGGGTAGACGACAGGGGTAGACGACAGGGGTAGACGACAGGTAGACGCCACAGGTAGACGACAGGGGTAGACGACAGGGGTAGACGACAGGGGTAGACGACAGGGGTAGACGACAGGGGTAGACGACACGGGTAGACGACACGGGTAGACGACACGGGTAAGACGACAGGGTAGACGACAGGGTAGACGACAGGGGTAGACGACAGGGGGTAGACGACAGGGGTAAGACCAGGGGTAGACGACAGGGGTAGACGACAGGGGTAGAACGACAGGGGTAGACGACAGGGGTAGACGACAGGGGTAGACGGACAGGGGTAGACCGACAGGGGTAGAAGACGACAGGGGTGACGACAGGGGGTAGAATCGACAGGGGTAGACGAACAGGGGTAGAGCGACAGAGGTAGACGACAAGGTAGACCGACAGGTAGACGCGGGTAGACGACAGGGGTAAGCGACAGAAAGGTTAGACCGCACAATGCAGACGCCACAGTAGACGACAACACTGGTAGACAATAGGACAGGTAAAAAAACACATTACGTCTCCTCACTCGGTGTGTGTGTGTGTGTGTGTGTGTGTGTGTGTGTGTGTGTGTGTGTGTGTGTGTGTGTGTACCTGCTATCTGTTTCATGAGAGTCATCAAGACTCCATCAGCTCCCATCACTCCACCCTTCACCAGCTCTCTGACCAGCCACACCAACTATATAGAAACACACATATACATATATGATACATATACAGGACCAGTCAAAGGTTTGGACACACCTTCTCATTCAATGGTTTTTCTTATTTGTATTATTTTCTACATTGTAGGTAGTCATGAGGTAGTCACCTGGAATGGTGTGCCTTGTCAAGAGTTAATTTGTGGAATATCTGGCCTTCTTAATGTGTTTGAGAGCATCCGTTTTGTTGTGCAGAGGTAGGGGTTGGTGTACAGTGAATAGTCTTATTCCACTACTGTACTCATCCATATGATGGATTCAAGAAGGCAATCACATACACATACAGGATATGCAGTGAAATGAAGTGGCAAACAGGTCATGTCTGAGCTCCTCACCCTATCTCTAAGGCCACCCTGCGGAGGAAACTCATTTCGCCCGCTTGTATCCGCGATCTCATTCTTTCGGTCGCTACCCAAAGCTCGTGACCATAGATGAGGGTTGGAACGTAGATGGACCAGTAAATTGAGAGCTTCGCCTTCCCGGCTCAGCTCCCTCTTCACCACAACGGACCGGTACAGCGCCCGCATCACTGCAGACGCTGCACCGATCCGTCTGTCCATCTCCCGATCCATGTTACCCTCACTCGTGAACAAGACCCCGAGATACTTGAACTCCTTCGCTTGAGGCAGCAACTCACTCCCAACCCAGAGGGAACACTCCACCGTTTTCCGGCAGAGAACCACGGCCTCAGACTTGGAGGTGCTGACTCTCATCCCGACCGCTTCACGCTCGGCTGCAAACCGCCCCAGTGCATGCTGGAGGTCACGGTCTGATGTAGCCAACAGAACCACATCATCTGCAAAGAGCAGAGATGCAATTCTGAGGTCCCAAACCGGACACTCTCCTCACCTCGGCTGCGCCTTGAGATTCTGTCCATGGACAGAATCTCTCACACACCACACACTTTCCAACCAACCTCCAAAATGACATTCAGGACGGATGCTTTATGGGTGTGATATTTCCGTCATTAAAATAAAACAGATTGTTCACTAGTCTGAGTCTCAAGTGTGACTTTAGTCCCCATCTCTGTGAAGACACACAGAAGGCACAGATATTGCAACAGATATCGCGATTCGCGATTAGTGGGAATGATTCATTTTTGCATCAACCTTTTTATTTTGACTGAAAAAACTACTCTGGTGTGACATTTCTGATGATCTGTACCAAAACCAAAATATTTTCTGCCATCTGGAGAAACAGTGTGATGCAGAAGAGTCTGAATGGCCCTCACACACCTCACTCCAGCTCCTGGCCATTTGGATATTAACCCGTACTGCATAACATATTTTGATGAATTGTTCAGCCGTAATACTGTGTAAGTGTATTTTGTGTATATATAATATTGTGTAGTGTGTTGTGCACCTGTGTCCTCGAGACGTCGTGCAGTTTGAGGAACTTCTCCCATGAGAATCTGGTTGATCTTCACCAGAACTCCGTTCATCCCGTCTCGACTGAGCAGGGTTAGGTCTCTGTAACTCTGGATAAAGACATAACTGGTACCTAGTACTACAGGACCAGGTGACCTAGTATGACTTTTAAGATGCGTTTGACTGCAAAAACATTGGATAATTTGAATGTCCCACTTTGCTGAATGTGTGCATGCAATTTTCTTTGACATTCCTCTCACAGCAATGCAACTAATAATAAAGAAGTTTAAATATATATAAGAAGTTTAAATATATATAATATAGATATTATATACCCTAACCCATTCATAGGGACACTCTCATATGTCATGTAGTTTATAACATCTAGCGATACCAGTCAGACGTCTACGCTCGCTTTATCTTATAGCATGGGTCCGGATCTCAGCTTTCAAATAATACAAGGCTCCGGTCGGGTTTGGGCACACGTGTATAGACCTGTGAAGACCTCTTCCTAGTACTACAGGACCATGTGAGGTGTCTTACCCTCTGAGCCTGGTTGGGTTCGGTGAGGACCAGACAGAAGAGACCCAGACATACGTCCTCATGCTGCTGTTGACCTTTACACACCTGTCAAGAAAGAGGGGTCAGTTAGGGGTCCAAGCACTGTAGTCGTCTCAATGTCCTTATTGTCCCCTCAGCATCCTTATAGTCCCCTCAGCATCCTTATAGCCCCCTCAATGTCCTTATTGCCCCTCAATGTCCTTATAGTCCCCTCAGCATCCTTATTGTCCCCTCAATGTCCTTAGTCCCCCCAGCATCCTTATTGTCCCCTCAGCGTCCTTAGTCCCCTCAATGTCCTTATTGTCCCCTCAGCATCCTTATAGTACCCCTCAGTCCTATTCCCCTCAGCATCCTTATTGTCCCCTCAATGTCCTTATTGTCCCCTCAGCATCCTTATTGTCCCCTCAGCACCCTTATATTCCCCTCAGCATTCTTATATTCCCCTCAGCATCCTTATATTCACCTCAGCATCCTTATATTCACCTCAGCATCCTTATATTCCCCTCAGCATCCTTATATTCCCCTCAGCATCCTTATATTCACCTCAGCATCCTTATTGTCCCCTCAGCATCCTTATATTCACCTCAGCATCCTTATATTCCCCTCAGCATCCTTATATTCACCTCAGCATCCTTATTGTCCCCTCAGCATCCTTATATTCCCCTCAGCATCCTTATTGTTCCCTCAGCATCCTTCTTGTCCCCTCAATGTCCTTATAGTCCCCTCAGCATCCTTATAGCCCCTCAGTAACAACAGAAAAGTGCTGCGTGTGAAAACAAGGAATTAGGTCCCCCGGGCCGGGGGGCAATAAGGAATGCTGGGGGGGGGGTGACCAAATTAAGAGGATGCTGGGGGCAGTACCTATACAAAGAGTAGCCCCTCAGGATGCTGAGGGGACGCAAAGTAGGGCGTTATGAGTTGCTCCCCGCGCGCAGGGGGAATCTTCCCTTACTTGTACGCGAATGCTGAGGTAGTATATAAAAGGATGCTGAGGGACTATAAGGACATTGAAGGGGGCATGACACATAGAACGTTTGTTTGATCTGAGGCGAATCACGCCCAATAAAGGATGCTCTCGCCAAGCATCCGTATGTGTCCCGGGCGACATATAAGGATGCTGCGGGCATCCTTTATGTGTCCGCACACATAAGCGCAAACTGCTGACGCGGTGAATATTAAAGCATCCTTGTTGTCCCAGGAGCAGTGCATTGCCTTTGTTGTAGGTGACCACGTACAGTACAATTCTTGTTGTCCGGATCCCTGGTGAGACAGGGGCGTTTTCAACAAGATAAGGATGCCATCTCTTTGATATGTCCGCCGGGGACAATAAGGACGCTGATTCAGCAATGGGCCCAATACTCGCCCTCAAAGGGATGCAGAGGGGAATATTAAGGATGCTGAGGGGGAAACTATAAGGCATCACTAATTGTCCCTGAGCCCGCTGGAAGTTACATTACAGAAGATTGCTGTGAGCCCCTGCAAGGAAACCAATATTATTGTGATGCTGACCGCTTAGGAGGAATAATATAAGAATCAGGATCGAGTGGAGATAAAAGTTCTCATTATACATATTGGGCTTAGCGTTGAATAAGAGGAGGCGTAACAAGTCTAACAGTGATGGCTGAGAGTGAGAGAGACAATATATTAAGAAGCTTCTATTTCTCGACAGCTGCGCGGGTGTAGCTATCAAGGGTACTAGAGGACGAGATGCTGTCCAACAAGGAGAACATTTCATCTCTAACCATCTTAACAAGAAGAGGAGCCAAAACATGACTTGTGGATGTGTTATTTATGTATAGAAACACCAAAACATATCAATAGCCGTCACACAACATATATCAATATTTCTCTCAGCGTATCGTAAGGCTGGCGGCAAAATTCACCGCCCTGCTGAGCCTTAGCCAAGTTTATTACAAGAGTACTACTACTACTACGAGTACTACTCATTTATCTTCTACTGGCTCAACATGCAATCCCTCAGTCCAGCCTCTGTCTGAAGACAGCGCTTTAGGGCTCGTACCTTGTACCACATTTGTACAATTCATGATTTGGCATCAATGTTGATCATTGTGCAAAGTTACAAAAAAGGAGTCTGGGGAACATGCTGAACCGTATAAAGTAGCTTAATAATAAGGTATCCACAGAACACCTAATGACCCACAATAACAACAGGTGCACATCATGGCAATAACATTATGTATGGGTTAACATAACCTAACCCTATATATGGGTTAACATAACCTCACCCTATATATGGGTTAACATAACATCACCCTATATATGGGTTAACATAACATCACCCTATATATGGGTTAACATAACCTCACCCTATATATGGGTTAACATAACCTCACCCTATATATGGGTTAACATAACCTCACCCTATATATGGGTTAACATAACCTCACCCTATATATGGGTTAACATAACATCACCCTATATATGGGTTAACATAACCTCACCCTATATATGGGTTAACATAACCTCACCCTATATATGGGTTAACATAACCTCACCCTATATATGGGTTAACATAACATCACCCTATATATGGGTTAACATAACCTCACCCTATATATGGGTTAACATAACCTCACCCTATATATGGGTTAACATAACCTCACCCTATATATGGGTTAACATAACCTCACCCTATATATGGGTTAACATAACCTCACCCTATATATGGGTTAACATAACCTCACCCTATATATGGGTTAACATAACCTCACCCTATATATGGGTTAACATAACCTCACCCTATATATGGGTTAACATAACCTCACCCTATATATGGGTTAACATAACCTCACCCTATATATGGGTTAACATAACCTAACCCCATATATGGGTTACCAAAACATAACCCTATATATGGGTTACCATAACATAACCCTATATATGGGTTAACGTAACATAACCCTATATATGGGTTAACATGACATAACATAACCCCATATATGGGTGAACATAACATAACCCCATATATGGGTGAACATAACCTAACCCCATATATGGGTTAACATAACATAACCCTATATATGGGTTAACGTAACCTAACCCTATATATGGGTTAATGTAACCTAACCCCATATATGGGTTAACGTAACCTAACCCCATATATGGGTTAACATAACCCTATATATGGGTTACCATAACATAACCCTATATATGGGTTAACGTAACATAACCCTATATATGGGTTAACGTAACATAACCCTATCTATGGGTTAACATAACATAACCCTATATATGGGTTAACATAACATAACCCTATATATGAGGTTAACATAACATAACCCTATATATGAGATAACATAACATAACCCTATATACGAGTTAACATAACATAACCCTATATATGAGATAACATAACATAACCCTATATACGAGTTAACATAACATAACCCTATATATGAGATAACATAACATAACCCTATATACGAGTTAACATAACATAACCCTATATGAGTTAACATAACATAACCCTATATGAGTTAACATAACATAACCCTATATATGAGATAACATAACCCTATATATGTGTTAACATAACATAACCCTATATATGAGTTAACATAACATAACCCTATATGAGTTAACATAACATAACCCTATATATGAGATAACATAACCCTATATATGTGTTAACATAACATAACCCTATATATATGAGTTAACATAACATAACCCTATATGAGTTAACATAACATAACCCTATATATGAGATAACATAACCCTATATATGTGTTAACATAACATAACCCTATATATATATGAGTTAACATAACATAACCCTATATATGAGATAACATAACATAACCCTATATATTTCCAGTGTGTTGTAATGGGCATGCTACATTGCTAGGTGTGTAGCTCCATGCTAGGTGTGTAGCTCCATGCTAGGCTAGCCGCTACCTCCTCCAGCTCGTCCTTAGCGTCCAGGGGGGTGGACACCAGGAGCCGGCCCTGCGGCTTCGCCTTGGCAGCGGAAGACTCCATGTAGTCCCGCCCCGAGGAGCGCGGAGCTCCGGCGAGGAGGGCTGCCCTAGCGGCGACCCAGCTAGCTCTAACTAGCTAACTAACTAGCTCTACTATCTAACTAATTAGCTCTACTAGCTAACTAACCAGCTAGCTAACTAACTAGCTCCTCTAACTAGCTCCTCTACTAGCTCCTCTAAGCAGCTCCTCTAACTAGCTCCTCTACTAGCTCCTCTAAGCAGCTGTATCTATGCTGAGTGTTTAAGCTCCACATGTAACTCTGAGAGTTGTAACTCTTCTTCTTCTTCTTCTTCTTCTTCTTCTTCTTCTTCTCCTCCTCCTCCTCCTCCTCCACCTAACTGAGAACCAACCCGCTGCTCTGGCAGCCGAACAACACAAACATACTTCCGGTGATAACCGGTGTACCGGAAGGAAGTCGGCGCGTCTTCTGACCAATCGGGTTAGAGAAAAGTGACTGCTGTAATATGAGACACGTGACCAATCACCTTGCTGTAATATGAGACACGTGACCAATCACGTGACCAATAAATGATTAAATCGTTGCGTGAGTTTTCTTTTTCCTAGGATGAGCTTCTTCTTCTTGTATTTTTTTCATGTGTATATATATATATATGTATAATAAATGTATCTTATTATATTATATTATACATCAGATAAGATAAAACTTTATTAATCCCGAAGGAAATTCTTGTGCCAGAGGTTGCATAGCAATATAATAATAAACAATCGGGTAATAAACAATAGAATAATAAACAATAGAATAATAAACAATAGAGCAACAAACAATATAATAATAAACAATAGAGTAATAAACAATCGAAAAATAAACAATAGAGTAATAAACAATATAATAAATAATCGAGTAATAAACAATAGAATCATAAACAATAGAGTAATAAACAATAGAGTATTAAACAATAAAGTAATAAACAATAGAGTGATAAACAATAGAATGATGAACAAAAATAAAATAACACATTTATACATTTACAGTGAATAAGCCTAAGAAAAATATAGGTGAGATATTGAAGGAGCGAGAGTGTGTTTGTGTGGCTATACTATACCCTCCATGGCCATAGAAAGGGACTTATTGTTGGAACTGAAACGCACAGATAAACTGTACAACAGAATAATCGAACTCTTCTTGAGGAATGAAAGGAGGATGGACTTTGCGTACAAATAATCAGTAGTTTTGGTGAGTAATGCATTTTATTTAAACGTTTTAATATTTTTGTTATTTAATTAGGTTAATATTGATGCTTCTGCTAGAGATGATGTATGTATGGCAGCTGTGGCTACAGTGAAAAGAGACTTGTTGAATTGTCCTAATTGGGTTTCTTGCTTTTAGTAATGGCATTCTCTCTTGCTACATGAGATACCTGTTTGTGATGCAACGCCCTGTTATACTGCATTTCTGTGTAATATTGATGGATTCTATAGCCGTGGAGTCATAATGATGGCATTAAGAGGTGGATTAGTTCATGTAGGACACCAGTGAAGGCCTTGGTGTGAAATGCACGGCCCGCCACTGCTATATATACTATATATATTATAATTATACTATACTATATATTTATAATTTACACTAATATATATGAATTCTGTGTTGTGAAAAGGCTTTATGCTAAACTGAATCCTGGCTTTGAAGTTGGAGCTGAAGGACTATGAAGAATTGTAAATCTGAATCACTTGTTTTGAATATTTTCAAAAAGTATGAATGGGAATGTATGAAAGATGTAGAAAATGTAATGCTGACAATAAACTGAATTGCTGGTGTATATGAAGAGACTGTATATGAAGAGCTGTTGAATATATGTTAAAATCGAAAATTCCGACTTCCGGGTACAACTTGAACGCACCATTAACGCGGAGTTGCGTGACACACACACGTGACACACATAAGGGTGTGTGGCGAAGGGCTATGGCGTCACCGCTATAGCCACGCCCCTTCTGGGGGGGCTCGAGAATGTTCTAGAACGTTAAATTCTGCTTGAAACAGAGTGGCTGGACTCCTGTCATTCTGACGCTCATAAATCCAAAAGTCCGCTTGTTTCCACAGTTACATATATGTGACCGTCACAAGGTTACCTACGTTTTGATGTATAGATGACGTATGTGGAGTTAATATTGTGGGCGGGATGGTAGTTTAAAAATGGCGCGGACTGCAGACCCAGACGTCCTTATTTCAGCCAGCTTCAAGCTGAAAATACGGACCGTTTTGGTGGGGTCTCCTGTCACTCCGAGGCTCATAAATCCAAAAGTATAAGTTACGTAATTACGTATGTGGAGTTAATATTGTGGGCGGGATGGCAGTTTTAAAAATATATATTTATTTTTTTCGTCTGCTCTACGCTGTATCGGTGACGTCACCCGGTCTAACCAATCCAATACACACTCATGTTAAAGTGTCTGAGAAAGCTGAAATATCAATTAAGTTTGAACTGTGATTGTGTAAAAAGTATGAATGTTATGAACATTTTGAAATCATGTGCGAATTCATCCAAGTGTCCTGAACGTTTTAATGTTTGAATGGAGTTTCTACCTGAATGTATGAATGAATGGGAAGAGGTTGATATATATATTATAATTATACTATACGATACTATATTATAATTACACTATACTATATATATTATAATTATACTATACTATATTATAATTACACTATACTATATATATTATAATTATACTATATTATAATTATACTATACTATATATATTATAATTACACTATGCTATATATATTATAATTATACTATACTATATTATAATTATACTATACTATATATATTATAATTATACTATACTATATATTAACATTTACATTTACATTGAGGGCATTTGTCAGACGCTTGTATCCAAAGCGACTTACAAAGAGTACATGTGTTGAAGGAGAGGCA